>OVAY01000371.1:0-64207 GCA_900406395.1 Kernera saxatilis
CTATCAGAAATCTCGAACAAAGATTGCCGCATCGTTGATGATGAAGACCGGAACTTCAAGTTTCACCAAAAAGAAAAACACAACCAAGATCTGGATTTTTCAAATTGATTAAACTGGTTACAGCTTTAAAAATCCCCAAGAGAAAGCGACGAACAAATTATTAACCCACACAACGAAAACATAAGTGACCGAATCGATGCCGGAGCTGTGAAAGCCTCCAGCCACCGATCGGAATCAAAAAGTTTTGCTAGTTTATCTCTAATGGTTTTCATCTTCAGATCATTATGATCATTAGAGTGTTAGTAAATATCTCTAAGTGTCTCGATTGGATTGTGTTTTGCAGTTATCGATTATCCATCGGTTTTTTGAGCGGGTTTCGTGGAAGCTAGCTCATTTGGGATATCTTTGACATTGGCAATTACAAAAGAAGAGACTCTTCATTTTCGGAGAATGCCAGACTTTGTTTTTTTGAGCTATCGTCAATAGGTTTGAAGCCCGTCTTCATAGAGTGTTGTGCGGGANTTGTTGTGCGGGAAACTCCTTTGGTGGTCTTCGTAAGGCTTGAATCAAAGTTGTGAATGGTATCATCAATGGGACATAAAAAAACTCATCTTCTTAGTGTTGTAAGATCGAGAGTGTCCATTGTTCTCTTTGTGGTCTATCTTTGTCTCTGTTCTGTTTGTAACATCTTCCAATTCAATATCAATCAGTGAAAAAAAAATAAAAATGTTTTTTCGTTTCTAGCCCACAATCTTTCCGGACCGGCTCTGGGTAGAGATCTTGATTTAGTCACTGGTTTTTGTTTCGTCTTTGGTGGGTTTTGTCCATCTTTTATTTTCTTTGTTTCTCGCTTTGTTTATGGGGTTATTTTGTTTTACTGCCGGTTTAGTTTCTAGAAGACTAGGTTATGCTAGCTTTGTGTACCAAAAACGTATTCCACCTTTGTATTTCACAACCGTATTATAATAAAGTGAACTCTTCAGTGAAAAAAAAAAAAAGAATTGTGCATTTTTCACTTATTTTAAAAGTACATCATCCTAAATAGTTAATTTTGAAAAGAATCCAAAAGAATCGTCAATTTAACTTATTTTTTTGCTCTAAAGTGTCAATCATTTACCGTCTAAATTAATAAAAAAATCTATATTTTCAAAATTTAAAAAAATTACAACTATTTTTAATAAACTTTTCATTAATTGTCCATAATTTACAAGAGTTTAGACATTTTTTTGAAAAAAAAAGGAGAGAATGTATAGGGTCTATAGTATATAGTTTGAATCACATAATAAATTCTCCAATTTTGGATCACGCCGATAAAGCCAAAACCCCCCCACGCAAAAAGCTTCCACAACCCAAAGTAACCATCTTTTTTTTTTTGCCCCACTCCTAGATTTCTAAAGCACCATTTTGTCCACAATCACTAAGCCCTAAAAAACCCCTCTTTTGTTTCCTTTGAATCCTTTTCATGTTCATCTTACATTCCCCGATTTCTTTTTCTCTGAGAAAGTGATTTTCTTTTGAATTTGATTCCTTTTTTATTCTTTCTGCAATGATGATTCAGTATTTTGAATTAAGGGTTGGTGACGACTTGTATAATAAAGCCGAGTGTGGAGGTTTAGTGTTTTTTCTCTATGAACAATGGGTGCTCTCAGAAGAAATGTTTGTCTGATCGATTCAAAGGGTTGTTCCAAATTGTTTCCTGTGTTGCAATCTCCACCTCCTTCTCTCATGTCTCAACATAATGGACCATTCTCTAATCTTGTCATTTGCGTCACTGGTTTATCCAAAGGTCCAGATTTTGATTCTTTTCACCATTTGAAATCCAAAATCTGTTCCATTTCAATCTTCATTAAGCTTCAGTATTATGACTTGGAATTTTAGGTTTATGATCAGTGGGATGTTATATAAGCAGAAGTTTGGAGATTTATGTTTTTTTATCATCCTTTGAATTTCATATGGCAACTATTTTTTTCCAGACATCCAGATGCTGTTGTGATCTTGTCTCATTTAGAACTTTGGTTCTTTTGGTTATAAATTTGGTTTTGATGTATGATATACCAAGAAAGTTTGTATATTTATGTTCATCAGTGTTTGAATTTCATTACTTGGCAACTATTTTCTAACTTCTGGATGCTGTTGTGATCTAGAGGCCTTTATAACTTTGGGTTTTATGTTTATTGTATGATATAACAAGGAAGTTTGTACATTTATGTTCATCAGTCTTTAAATTTTCATACTTGGCAACTATTTTTCTCGACTTCTGGATGCTGTTGTGATCTTGTCTCCTTTATAACTTTGGTTTTATGTTTGTAAAGTGGATCTGATGTATGATATGTTATAAGCAGAAGTTTTGGAAATTTATTTGCATCTTTGGATTTCATGCTTGGCAACAATTTTTCTGGACTTCCAGATGCTGTTGTGATCTTATCTCCTTTATAACTTTGGTTTTTATGTTTAGAAATTGGGGTTTGATGTATGATTATGTTGTTTTTCTTTGGTTCTTTTCGCAGATGCAAGAAAACAAGTCAAAGAAGCGACAGAGAGACTCGGAGGCGAGTACAGTCCTCACCTTCACGAGCGATGTACCCATTTGGTTGTCCAAATATCCTTTTTTCATTTCTATTCATCTTTATTTTCAACTTGTAGTGTTTGGTTATGACTACAGAACCAAACAAGATCGTGTCCTTTTAAGTATTAAGATAATTTGTATTGTTGTTAAGCATTTATTAGTGTAATATGATTCTTGCAAATTTAATCTATATCTTATCACTTGATTATGTTTTATGGTGTCTTTTTGGTATGCTTAACGAAAGCTTACAGCTCATGTGGACGTAAGTTTGAGCACACTATGAAACATGGGGCAAGAAACGGTCTCTTTGTTGTTACAATTAGCTGGTTTGTCGACAGTGTCAGGAGAAACCGTAAGTTTTGAACCGAGTTTAAATTATTTGCTCAATGATTTATAGGTGAGCCAAGGAGTTAGTATCATAGATATGACGATTCGTTTTTGCTGGTACTGACTCATTTAGCAGTCCTACATTGGCTTCTCTTAGCTCGCTAGAGATATTCTGTGATCTTTGGGATAGTCTGATTAGCTTCAGTTCGGTTATTAGTTTATCGAACTCAATTGGAACAGATTTAGTTTGATAAGAAAGCTCATGGATGTTCTAAATAAGCTAAAAGGTTATGTGCATCTGAAGTTGTAGGTGAAAATTGGTATTTTGTAATGTTGTAGTCAGGATGAGCGAACCACTTTACAATGTTAAACAACTTGGAAGAACTAGCGAAACCGTGGAGGAGCTGAGCCGGGTTTTTGATCTTGAGCCTATTTGCCGTCCTCGTCCAATTCAGCAAGCTGTACATTTTGGGACATCAACGAAGTATAACCAAGTATCTTCTTCTGGAACAGAGTCTGGCACTAGTGAAGGCATGACTCTTGCTGACCATTCCATGTATGTCGATTCAGACATTTCAGATGAACTCCGTCTTAAGGTAATTTGCAGGTTCTGTGATTCAAATAATCAGGCCAGGCTGCACAATCTTTTCTGTGAGTCTCTTTAAATAGAATGTTGTTTCTCTAGGTATTAAAGGTTGCTGGAGATCAAGGAGCAAAGGTCATAGATTCATGGTTTATTGGTTGCAATGCAAGTCTTGTCGTGTGTGAAGGTGCTTCTGTACAGAGATATCTTGGCCATGCAAACACCATTGTCTCAGTGAGTTCTTCTTTTATATCATTGTTGTATAATTGTATTCTATTCTCCGGAAGGTCTACTTTCGTTTGTGGAGAATTTGATGCTCAATCCCATGGAAATGCTACTTGATTGCTCTGTTGTTTTGTCATACAATTGACCATAGTGAGCTAGATGACTTAAACATGCTTGGTTTTGTTTGTTTGTTTGTTTACATCAGCCACTATGGGTCCTGAAAACAGTAGAGAGACATCGACAAAGACTTGTTCACATGTCACCTGATTTAGCCAGACAGTTAGGATTAATGGTAGAAAATTTCGAAGATGGTGCGACAAAGGAGGTACTTTATCTTTTCAGATGGTTTAAGAAAGTTATTTCCCATTCTTTATCCTTGCGCGTAGTTTCTCAGGCTTTCTGGTTTTCCTTGTCCTGTCTTGTGATCTTAAGTGACGAGAGTAATAGTTTGTGAGCTTTCTCTGTATAAATGTCGCAGAAAAATTGCGGGGAAGGTGATTCTCAAGATGCTCTTAAATTCAGAAGTAGATCAAAAGAAGAAAGGAAAGAGACTGTAAGTATAGCTAAAACTGGGGTTAGGAGACGACGTGCTCGCCATATGCAGGTAACATATAGCTAAACTTCACCTTAACAATTATCTTTTAGCTGATAATGTCTGAATTTGAATGCTTGTTTCTCTTTTTTGGATGTTCATAGACTTGTCAAAACCCGATACGACGCATAACACAGAACAGTCTGCTGGAGAATATTTGCTGGACAATATCTGAAGCTGCTTCAACTGCCACCATTTTTACTGATTCTTGCAGCACCGGTGAGCCCCAGCCTTGTGTTGCACAAGACGGGAAAGATAAAGGGTTAGATCCAGTGGCTTCTTTTTCAAACTCAACCAGAGCACTCACCGAGAGGTAACGTTTTCGCTCTTCTTTACCTCTCTTGATTCACAGAAGTTAAGTTGCTTCCAGTGATAGCCTAATACTGTCTATTGCTGCCATTGTTGAAACCAAAGAAATATCTCATCAACTATGTTTTCTTTTCACTGGTGCAGCGAGAAGACGGAAGTGATATTTAAAGACAGCTTCCTTACAATTCTATATCCAGCTGATCGGTTCTCGGAGATGGGACCTTCTTCACGGACTTATTTCAGTGATAACGGTTTCACTTGCCTGCAAATCTTAGGCTATATCCATAGATTTTATCAGGTATAAACTTTCTTGATCTTTCTGCAATTCGACTTGCGGATTCCTTATGAGTGATTAATATCAAGATTCAACCATCTCTGTTGATGATCAGATGTGCTTATGATTGTAACCTTTAGTTTCACAATAATCAGATGCTTCTTCTTCTTCCTTGTCTGTACTGATTCCGCAGGAGAACTTGCCGGATCATGAGATAGAGGTTGCGATTCACACAGACTCGAGGCACGCAGACCGGCTCAGAACAGTGTATTGCGACAAAGAGACATCAGAAGATGGATACATGGCAATGGCATTCCCAAGAATAGAGTTACTAGGAAGCAGGAAAAGTTTCGAAATGCTTAAGCGTTTGAATGGAGAAAACAACAGTAATGTTTATGAACTCATGATTAGAGCTTGATCAAGAAATGCCTTTCAAGTTCAAAACTTTACCTTTTGACTCATGAATTCAAGACTAAAACCGAACCGAGTTTTGGATAGTTCAGTTAACCGGTGGTTAATAGGAGTGAACCGATCGGCAAAATGAGATAGGTTAGCGGTTTGATTCATCGAATTGAACGGTTAACCATTTTTTATTATTTTTTTATTTTTTTATTTTTTTATTTTTCTAACCATTTAAACCAAACCTAAACTAAATTATACCAAAATACTTCTTGAACCAAACAGATAATCAAACCGAACCGTGTACAGATCTCAACCTATTAACTGAAT
Organism: Kernera saxatilis; assembly: GCA_900406395.1. Taxonomy (NCBI): domain Eukaryota; kingdom Viridiplantae; phylum Streptophyta; class Magnoliopsida; order Brassicales; family Brassicaceae; genus Kernera; species Kernera saxatilis. Next base: position 5,606 of record OVAY01000371.1, read on the forward strand.
CTAATTAACCGAACCGAATTTTTGTTCGGTTAATTTTGGTAGAACTTTTCAAAAACCAAAAAACTTATAAGAGCATCTACATTGAGATACGGTTCTAAAATTAGCGACTTTAAAAATCTTTTGAAAAACTTATTTAATAGTTGTCTTTAAATGATCGGTTTAATTTTATTTTTATAATTTAAAATTTAAATAAATAACTAAATTTTATTAAAGTTATTAAATTAATATATTTTAGAAACCTATAAAAATTCTAACCGATGAGGATGCTCAAACTAACCGAACCGATTGATCCGAAAAAACCGAATTCAAAGGCCTAAATTATTTGTTGAGTAGTGATGCACATTGAATCTAACAGAATTACAAAATATAAGCATTTTTCAGAAGGAAGGAGTATAGCATATATAGAGTGAAACTGTTAAAAAGCATAGAGAGAATCAAACAAAAACATCATATTAAAGCCCCACAAAAAAAATAACAGAGAAAGAGGTCTCTGATTTGATCCTCTGATGCTAACAAAAAGTATTTTTTTCTTCTGAACAAACCTAAACATTTTTATGCATACGCCTTCTTCTTCATTACTTCCCTTCTTGTGCCTTCTTCATCTCCTTCCTAACACTTTTTTTGTTTTTGTTTTCTCCTTCACATTTTCAGCTACTCTCTCTCTCTCTCTTCCCATTTACAGAACAGATACAACAAAATGAATAGCGTCGTCTTTGTATCACTTCCTATATAAAGTACCTGGCTTTTTCCTTGATCTTGTCAGTATATGATGACTCTAAGGAGACCAGCTTGAGGCTCAGAATAGTCGAGGCCTTCTTCTTCGAGTAGGTAGCGCTGTACAGCAACTGGGAGTCTAGCCGGAGTCCGTGAGCCTCTTGTGTGGTGGCCAGTCCCTACACATATGTAAACCTGAAGCCTCTCTTGTGTTGCTCTAGCTGTGCTCCTCAACACGCTTAGCTCGTGCTTCAACACCTGAAGCGCTTCGCTCACGTGTAGCCCATGCAAGTCTATCATTCTCTCGTTTCCTCTACTGTTCCCTTGACCCGCCGGGTTCCTGCGTTTATTTATTTGCTCATAAAAGCAGGTTAGAACAGAGATACTGAAACACAAGGAGACAAGACTCTTCTGCATTGACATTAAAAGATCATGTCGCAGCAAAGGTAAAGGAAGTTAAACCTCTGACGGTAAATGGCTTCTTGAGCTTTCCCGTGAGCCGCCTTCATCTGCATGTTATGCAATTGCCCCTTGACGCTTAGCTCTTTAGCTAAGGCCTTATTGCCAACAAGGTATGCTTGCCGTGCCTACGTTCAAACCAGAAGCAACATATTATATTGAGGGTCATGATTCATACAAGAAAGATGACACTTTAATAAGATAAGACTGTCGAAGTAAGAAAACCAGTTAATATAATCTGAACTTGCAGATACGATTCGAAACACTCATGATTCACAACGTCACACACCAGATAAACCAGAGGCCACATATATGAGCAAAAATGTCATTCCTAAGTATATTATACCTGTTCAAAGTAAACATTCCGCAGACGCGCATAGTCACGAGCTTCCTCTCGCAATTCAGAATACATATTCCCTGTTCAACCCAAAAAAATATCAGAGCCTTTCAGATAAAAGATGTTCAAAGCAGATATGGTTATCTGTCTACGTTCAAAAGTTTGTTGAAAAAGGGGAACTTTACCAACTGCGTCACCGGTCTCCACCCAGACAGGAGCAGGTCGATTTGGGGCGGCTCGATTTTGCAGCTTATCAGAATATATGCTCCTCCCACGTCCACTTTTGTAAGCATGAGAACTTCTGCTTGAGCCAATAGATGAATCTGCTGAATCGTTTCTTTCGTATTTCCACATACCAGAATCCTGGGATGCTAACTTCCTGACAGCGGAGACATAATCGATCGAACCTGGCTGAGAGACCGATGAGCCAGACTTGAAGAAAAACATGTTATCCTTTTCAGCAGATTGGTAATGATGGTTTCCAGTTTGTTGCAAATCATCCCCACCAAACTGGGCAGGATTACCCTGGCTATTTGAGATGCTAAGGGCAGGAAAATCCATGGGAGTTAGACTAGGAGCAGCAAAAGTCTTAGGGCTCATGTTCTGATTCAAGCCACCATCCACTTGTAGCTACATTAAAAACATGGAAGTTGACAGCCAAATCACTAGACAGAGAAGCATAGAAACACACACACGGTCATATCTTTAACAGAAAAGAAACTCGTAAAACAGCAAAACAACATTATTAGAAAAAAGTAAAAAACAGCTACAAAGGACGGTAACATCCAGTAAATTCAATATCTTTGGCACCCCCATAACCACTCTTAATTATTTTCGGCAAATATCGACTCCTTCATGAAATTATGGGCATAAAAGAGATAGCTTTCCAATGTCAACACCCTGCCCTGTACTTTCATTTGCATCTACATTGAACCATTGCATGCGAAAAAAACGGTTTTCATACGCAGGAAAGCAGAAAATTTTCGAATGACCAAAAAAGGAACAAGTGTAATGTCTTAAAGAACTAGGAAAAATTATTTGGAAAGGCAGAAGGTAGACATATTTGCCTATCACATCTGGCCAAGACACACTGCATCGACAGGCAGGAAAACATCATAAGCAATTGACACATAGATGAAAGCATATACCATATATTGACTAAGAGAATACCTCAAGCTGAGTAAGCATCTCAACTGTCAAGTGCAAATCACACCCATTAGCAAAATAAACTTCTGCTAGACTTTCAGCAGCAAATCCAGGGAACTGAGAAGCGAGAAACTCCACAGGGTTCACCTCAATTTCCCCTATATTTGGATTCTCAGCAATCATGTCGTTAATGAACCCATGTCGAGTGTTCCCACTGAAAGGGTTTCCTTCCCTGTCATTCAAAAGAAGCTGCTCCGCATTCATAATCTGCTTATCCCAAGGCTTTGGACTCAAGTGCATGAAACTTGGTCGTTGAGGATCTTCCCCGAACGAAGAAATGGGGTATCTACTCTTCTCAGACAAGCTATTACCATTAGCATTATGTGAAGCTAATCCAGGTTGGTCTGAAAATGGGTATCCTCCTCCACTAGCAGAAGGAAACTTCTCGGCTTCACTACCGTCATACAACGACAAGCTAGCTAGTGAAAGGCTCCCAGATCCATAAGAGTTGTCATCTTGAGTCATCAACTTGAAATCTGGGGTTATATCATCAGGAAGCTGGTGACTCCAGAACTGGCGTGCTTCTTCATCTGAATGATGCGATGCAGATGATTCCGATCGGTCCAAGACAGCTTTCCCTACAGAGCTAGAGGAAGCTAGAAGTCTTGATGTCGCATCCAAATTGCTTGTAGTGCCTCCAGATGAAGGTGATCGTAGAGTAAACGGAACAAACTCAGCAGCATGAGGGTTCAAAGTTGTTGGCTTGATACTTGAACTTAGCTTTGGATCACCTTGGGGTGCTTTCTTGGTTAAGCTCATTTCTTCAACAAAATGGAAATAAAACTTGGGGACAAGGAAGACTCAAAGATGAATTCTTTTTTATCCAAAACCTGCAAAGGAAACAAGTTTAGCTTTTAATCACTCAAATTTTACCCAGAAAAGAAACCTGCAAAACAATTGACTTTTTATCACTCGAAGTTACCCAGAAAGAGAAACAAGCACCTGAAGGCAATACAAACACGTGTGTGGACTCAGAATCATCATACTACCAAAACCTAAACGAGGAGAAAAATACAAACTTTTCTACAATTATAATTCAATGCTTTGTAGCTTTTATTAAAAATTGTGCAAAAATTAGCAGACAAACACATAAAGGGTAATTAAATTCTCAAATCTGAGACTTTTAACTACAATATTCCTAAATTGAATGAGGGTATATCTATATAAAACCGAGAAATCAAGATTTGAGATTAAAAAAAAAAAAACTCAATTCATAAAAAACCCAGAAAGAGGAAGAAAATCCCAAATCAAGCTAAACAATTTATCCAACGAAAAGACGAACCTTTGCGGAACAAATAGAATGGATCCATGGAAGAGAACGAGATTCAGAGGTAAAAAGGCTGCGGAAAACAAAGATAAACAGAGCAGAGAGAGAGAGATAGAGAGAGAGATAGCTTTCGAGGGCTGAGGAAAGTTTTGTGCTTTTTGATTTTACCTAGGGATTCGAGTTTTGGGTAAGCGTCGTCTTCTTCTCTTTCTACTACTCTCTCTCTATGAATCAATCTTTGGTGTTTGGCTAAAGCTGTAACACACACACCACCACAAGATTATAAAAAACCCAACCTTGCTTGCGCCTCTCGATTTTGACCTTTTTTTGTTGTTCTATTTGTTTAATGCTTCCATGTATTTCTATTTAATAGCTAATAATAAATGACATCGCTTTAATCCTTATCACTACATTAACGAATCTAATGTATTATTTGTTTGTAATTAGATGTTTTTCCGTATATGCACAGATTTAAATACTTTTTCTATTTGTTATATGAATTTTTAAGTTTGATTTGTAAAGTTTTTTTTTTAAATATATACATTCTATTTTTTTTATAAAAAATATTATTTAATATTTAATTAAAAATAAAACAATCAATTAAAAATAATATTGCAAAATTCAAATTATTACAAAACATCAATTTAAATTATTTTTGTAAAGAAAATAAAAAATAAAATAAAATGAAACAAGAAAACTTCTAACACATTCTATATAACGAAACGAATGGAGTATTATTTTTAAGTATCAAGTAAATTAAAAAAAAAAATTATTTCAGAGTTGAATATTGGTAATGGTGTTCGATTCGGATTTCAGTTCGATTTGGAGTCAGAATCAGGTAATTCCCATTTTCCAAACAGCAAAACCGGTGGAAAGAAATTCTTAGACTATGAGATGCCAAATTGATGATTCATAAAAAAGTTCAAATTCAATCTCGGGTTTAGAATGAATTATCTTACAAAGAAAGGATAAAACTATATTGTTAGGCGCATAGAATTGCAGACGTAGCTTATCACCTCTTCACTTGGAGATGGAGGCATATGGGCGATGATGGAGGTACTTGCTCGCTCATAGATTAGATTGCCAGGTTTTCGAGATGGATTATAATGAACTAGTTCATATTACGCAGTAACCTGAAAATTGGTATGCCGTCTCCAACCTCTTTGACAAGTTTGGTGTTCTTTGAAATAGTTTTTATAATTGCTTGATTTCTTTATTTCCTCGTTTTTCAAATGGTAAGGCATATTGTGTAGTACGTGTTTTTAGAGTAAATGTTGGTATTTCTGTTATAAACTCGGTTTTTTTATTTTGGGTAACTAATTTAGGAGGTTTATTTTAGTTTAATTATTGGTTAAAAAAAAGAATATTAGTATTTAATCTAATGTGAATGATTGGGTAAGGTTTCAGTTTTGGTTTGTATTCGAGTTTGAGTCAAATATATTCCTAGTTTTCAAATATAATTTAAGTCTTAGATTAGTTTTTTTATTGGTTAGGTTTAAATTTGGATTCGATATTTTAAATATACTAAGAATGAAAAATATTAAAATTATATTGCTTGATTTTTGGATAGATTATACTATTTGATTAAAATTAAATGAAATCAGGTTATCCAGATTAAACACTCAAAATTTTGGTTATCATATTAAAGAAAAAAAACAGAAAAAAACAAAAATTAAAAATATTTATGTGTTGCATGGAGAGGATTAGTAGAAGGAAACAATTGGTTCTTTAAATCTAGGTTTAGTGAGGTTAAGACACCTCACTTAAGCTGATGACACTTAGTCATCTCATGCAACATCCACACATGGATTGATCTCTACCACTAATCTTGTGAGGTTAAGACACCTCACTTAAACTGTCATCTCATGCAAATCCATACATGGATTAATAACATACATTATATAAAATTTATAGGGTAACACATATATAGGATGATCATTTATCTTCTACACAATAATTGTTTTGTTATAAATTATATCATAATGAGATATCAACCTTTATTAAAGATACACTAATTCTATGCTAACTTCATATTTTGTTAATTATGATCATAAAGTTCCATCAACTTTTGAAAAAAAGTGTTTAGAAAGCATGAAATATAAATATTATAGCCTTGTAGAATTTGTTCAGGTCAAATTTTCAGGATCCTCCAAATGATTGAATTAATTGATCGTAGTAGAACATCGATAATATTAGACTGTCTTCGAACGTAGGGTGGATGATTTGAATACTAGAAAGCGAATCAAACAAGGCTCTTGCAAATATTTGGTGAAAGCTTTGTTCCATTGACCACCTTTCGGGTATTGTCTTCCTAGAGAAAAAAAAAAACGGTCATGGTGGTCTCACGAAAGAAAAACAAAATTTCACTCGGAGATTCTCCAACATTTAAATCAGAATATATCAACGTGACTGAACGGAGAACTAAATTTTAAGGGGAAATGAACTTGTGGTAGTGTCCTGGACTCGGTCGAAAATAATATGGAGAGATCTTTCGATTTCTCATAAAACCAAAAAACAAGGTTTAAGAATACTTCTTTTAAACTAAAGGTGCAGTGGCCTAGGCCTAGTGGTTCAAGGGAGTTGGTTTTCTTGTGCTCCGGATTCAAAAATTATTTGGTACGGAGGGTTATTCTTTAAATCGAAATATATAAAGGCTGACTACGGGTACCAGAGAGATTATGAGTCGAATGCTCGGAAATCCACGGTTATTCAAAAAAAAAAAAATACTTTTTTTATCAAAAACTTTTTATAAAATCTCTTTATTTATCAAATCATCAAAATTGAAGAATATAAAACAAATTATGGTCCTAAAATACTAAACTAAGACAAGAGATGAAAACAGAAATTTCTCGCTTTTTAAATATAAATAAACAGGATAATTAATAAAATAAATAAGATAACTAAAATACGGAAAAAGTCATTAAAATTGCTAAATCGCCGTAAAAACCCAGAAGTTCTTTCTCCTAAAAATCCTTAAAATTTGAGTTGACCGAATAATGGTTAGTCTTACAAACAAAAGACAAAACTGGGATGAAAAATCATCGAAAGTTCTTAATTAAAGAAGTCAAGAGATTAGAAACATGGCCATGTAACTTCTAAACATAAATGCAGAAAACCGATTTCTCAATTGTAGAAATAAAATCATAAAGTTCTCAATTTTCTCTTCCTTGCGAAGCTCTTTCTTGTGTGTTTGACTTTGAGGTTCGGTCTTGTAAAGCTTCTCCTACATGTGACACGTGAATAGCGCACTACTTCATCTTCGTCATGATCTTCACAAACTACCCCACGATTATCTTCCTCGACACTACTTCATCTTCCTCATCACATTAGTTATTTTCACCATTAATGGCACTATAAAAAAAATTAACAAGAAATCAGTATCATCTGTTTCACATCACAAATCAGAAGCAAACACAACTACACAACAATGTCGAATTATACCCAAAAAGAAATCAAGTATCCAATTTTTTTTTCAAAATCTACAAAAGGTGTTGCCTCGTCTCTGTCATAGCTTATGGCCCCGGTTGAATCACCGGTTCACTCCTCACCCTCGGCTCAGCCACAATCTCAGCTGCTCCTCTAGCCATGCTCGTCGTTATCTCACGCCGGCGAATATGAAGTTTTCTTTTGCTTATTTAGAAACGTCGAGCAAGAAAACGATTGTTTTTCTCTCTAACAACACAGTAAACATTGACTATTTTAGGGGGTTAAAACGGCTCGATCAACTCAATCTTTAAGAATTTTTAGGAAAGAGAAGAACTTCGGGGTTTTAATGGCGATTTAGCAATACTTGAGAGTTTTAACAACTTATTTTTTCCCTGTTTATCTTAGTATAAGTACGTTGCATCAAAGTCCAATATGATATTTCATGGATATAGTTGAATTACAAGATAATATCACTTTAGAAAGTGGGATTGTACGTAGTTCTCCGGGTAACATATTACTATATAAGGACAATATTACATGAGCGCATCGGTCCGAGAAAAAGATGACAATGACGGTTCCGTTGATGAGATTAAGAGACGTTTTAGCTGCATTTATATTCACGTACCTATTCATTTGGATTCATCTCTTCAAGCTAATGATAGTATTTTTAAACTCAATTATTATTGAATCGTTCAAATGATATCTGCATGTGAAACTATTTGGAGAATTTTTGTTTTCCCTACTCACTATAGAGATACATCAGTGGAAAACTTCAATTCCATCTACTTTGTCAGCAATTGGTTGTGTACAACGAAGATGACTCTGTATAAAAAGTGATAAACCGTATATTTGTTGGTAGATCTTAAATTTATAGCATGGATGGAGGCCAACAAGTTATATCTTGAAGCAAAAAACCTTACTTATTTGGACTTCCCATCCCACTTTGTTTGGCAACTATTGGCAACCGAGGGTTACTGGTTCTGCAATTGGAATGATCACCTAGGTTCCGACAGCTTTAGGTTAAGTGTATTTGAGTGTTTTGCTAAACATAGTCAAAGGTCCAATATGCTTTGAACATATAAGAACAGTAAATAACATTCTTCACGAGATTTTCAAAAATACATGCTACGCATTAGGCTTGCTAGATGATGATAAAGAATACTTTGAAGCTATTAAGGAAGAAAGCTTTTAGGGTTCACAGAGATATATACGCAAGCTGTTTGCTATAACTTTGCGTTCCAATTGTGTTGCAAATCTTGAAGATGTATGCAATGCTACTTAGAAAATTCTTATTCGAGGACATGTTATACCACCAGAGAAAGAACACCAAAAGTATAAGTGATGTGACAACGTCCCAATTTCCTGAATTATATAGCAATCTTGGTATGAATTCATAATAAACGTTTTTCTTTTGTGTATTTTTCAGATTTGACCTTATCTCAGGATCATATTAAAAACTTAGCTATGGCGCTAGAGAAAGAAATGCTCATGCGTATTAATGGAATTTCTCTGTCCATATACGATACTAGTGAGAACACTTTTTTAAGGGATGAGCTAAACTACAACCACGACAGCAAAGAGAGATGCACAAAAACTGCTAGCCAAAATCATAGTTGAGCAAAAAGTGTTTACGAAGAGATATTAGACGCAATATATTATGATATAGGTGGTGTGTTTTTTGTTTACGGTTTTGGAGGGACTGGAAAAAACTCTATTTGGAATATCTTAGGTGCTGCTATAAAATATAGAGGTGAAATTGTCTTGAACATGGCTTCTAGTGGAATTGATGTGTTACTTTTGCCAGGTGGTTGGACAGCTCACTCACGATCTGGAATACCCATTAATGTAAACGAATTTTCAATTTGTAACATGAAGAAGAGAACATATCAAGCAGAAAGCTAAGCTCATATATGGGATGAAACTCCTATGATGAACAAACATTGTTTCTAGATTTTGGATAGGAGCATGCAAGACATACTAGGATGTGATAATCTTTTTGGAGGTAAAGTTGTGTTTGAAGAGACTTTAGACAGATTTTGGTAGTCATTGATGATGGTAGAGTATACTCTGTTTATGCTTCTCTGAATTCATCATATCTCTTGGCTACCTACCATGTTTTGAAACTGGTAAAGAACACAAGACTCCTCGTAGGTCTTAGCAGTAGTGAAGCCAAAGAACTTTAATCTTTCTCTAAATAGATTTTAGATATTGGTGAGGGCAAGATCAATGAGCCTAACATTGGAGAGGTTAAAATTGATATCCCTGAAGATTGCTGATAATTGAATGTGAAAATCCCATAGAGGCCATAGTAAGGGAAGTTTATGAAACATCATATGCAGAAAAGCGAAATCCCAAGCTTTTCCAAAAACTCTATCAAGTCCAACAAACAAAGGTGTTGACAATATTAACTAGTATATATATGCTATCACAATTAGCAGGTAAATTATATATTTTTAGAAACCCTCATATTGTATTTGGAAATATGGCTTCCAATCTTAATGTTGACCTTTTTGGGATTTTAACAGGTGAGGAAAAAACTTATATAACCTCTAATAGTATTAAAGCATCATACTCAAGCAAGACAAATAATATGGCCCTCTCAAGAGTATCTGAATAGCATCAAGATCTCTGGATTTTCTAATCACTCTTTGAAAATTAATTGTAATAATAGATCGATTATATTAAGAGTTAATTGGTCAAATGACCATAAATGGAAAGAGAATGAACAAAATTTTCTTATTTCAAAAATTCATTTGAAAAACGTGTAAAATCATTTGGTATATTATGATTAAATTAGGATTATATTTCCAAATAAATATTAAATCTCTATACTTAGAAAATATAATGATATTATATTTATAAAATAGAATAATAATTTATTCTTATATTGTTTTGACAAATATATTTAATTATCTTATTATATAAAGCTGAACGCCCACGACGTGAACGTGACACGTAGGCAAAATTTTAAATATAAACCCGCTGATGCCGGTTTTGAACCTACATCAGAAAAATATTTTTTTTGTATTTTTATAAATTTTATTTAATTCTAAAAAAATTTAGATAAATAATTAATCCTATAAGAAGTTCTAAAAATTAAAAAAAAAAAAATAGAAATAAGTTCTACTAGCAAATTTAGTTACTTCGGGTAGTCTTATAACACTCATTCTTGCGATTCTCCTGATAAGCATGCAATATCTTGTTGGTTCTTCCTTAGAGTCTTCAAAACGTGATGCATCTTTGTCGATGTCCAAATTCTTGCTCAAAGTTCGCGCGGATTTGTTTTGCATTCTTCTGGAGGTCTTGTCTTTGAAGTCTCCGTACTTCATCGATTTGATGCACTCGAGTCTCAATTTCTTGAACTCAGATTGAAAGAGAGTCGAACTTCTCATTTCTCAACAAAGTTAACACTTAGAAGGTCTAACTTTGCATTGAACTCATCTGCTGCTTTTTTGTTGATTCTTCATGAATTGTTGCATCAGAGCTTCAAGTCTAGTCTCTTGAGAGCTCATAGGGACGTGGCTATGAGCTTGAAAAGGTGATTGTGGCAGCGGATGGTGGTGAACAAATGGAGCTTGTTGATGAAAGCTTTCATGACCACCAAAGGGGTTGAACTCGTGACAACCATAAAGAAAATGTTGGTTATAGTAAACTTATAACAATTATTTTATATTTCTTCTACGTGAATCTGTGTACAAAGTATATCTTAATTATAGAAAAGAAACTAATCTAAAATCCCAGATAATTAATACGTGACTTAACATAAAGTATCAATGCTTTTAATAATTCCTATGAGAAATGATGTATTTCAAATCCCATTGTTCTGCTTTGCCTTAGATTCCTTGTAAAGGAGAGAATCTGAATAAGCGATATTCACACGTCTTTGGCCTTTACGGTAATGCCTAGATTTTTTCATATCAACAAACTTTTTTGCTTCTTTGTTGTTACCATCACGCTTCTTAGTCTCAACTTCTTGGATAGACTCCAAGACCTTAACCACCTCACACATTGTAGGTCTATACTTAGGATTTTGGCTTAGACACTTGGCGGCTAAGGCAGCAGCTGCCTTTGCCGCCTCAGTTTTGTACTGGCCCTCGAGCCTCGGGTCGATTATCCGCTCTAGCTTTCTTTGGTCCCTCAACATCGGTCGCGCCCATTCCACGAGGCTTTGTTCCCTCCTTGCCCGTGTATTGTCCATTGACCGTTTCCCGGTGATCAGTTCTAACAAAACGACTCCAAAACTGTACACATCATTCATCGTCGTCAAGTGACCTATAATATCAAACAAGTAAAAAACAAATTAAGACATAACTCAAAAGCATATTGATTATATTGTCTAACAAAATTATCAATTCCCACACAAAAAATGTTACCAGTCATGATATATTCGGGCGCAGCATAACCTTGTGTTCCCATCACTCGAGTTGTTACATGTGTATGTTCGCCTTCAGGTCCATCTTTCGCAAGACCGAAATCAGATAATTTGGCGTTATAATTCTGCGAAAAAATCGCAAAATCAAATAAAAAACAGCAATATAATTTACTAGTGATATATACAAAATTTAAATAGTGGAATAAAAAAACTCACGGAGTCTAACAATATGTTGGAGGTTTTGAAGTCTCTGTAGATCACAGGTTTCTCTGCTTCATGGAGAAAAGCTAAACCTTTAGCGGCTCCAAGAGCTATCTTCATCCTTATTCCCCATGCCATTGCTACACTATTTCCTGTCCCAATTTAAATACATTAACACTATAGTACTTTCGAACTTAGTAATATAATCAAAATATTACTTAAATTCCGAAAGATATATGTAATTTTTAAGAAATTCTTATATTTTTGTATAAATGATTAGAATATATTAAAATTTGACGACGTTGACATGAAGCATGGATTTTGTTGTCAATATTTTTTTGGCTTATTTGATAGATAACCAAATGCAGAGCCAAAATTGGCAAAGAAAACGTAATGGCAAAACATTAGTTAATAATGAAGTTTTTTTATTTTTTATTGTGTTTTTAGTGCATGATTTCAACAACTTATCATCGGATAAAATAACATGATATTTATATGTAAAAAAACGTGTGAAATCTATGTTATTTTTAAAAATCACGTACGCGCGATAATTAACCAATGTAGTATAAATTATGAAATAAAAGACAAAAAATAGAGTTAACCAAGTTAATATATAAGAAAAAAAAAAGTTAATATATAAGAGAAAAATTAAGTAGACGACTGACTTCTAAAGAGCTGATTCTCCAAGCTACCTCGAGGCATGTACTCATAAACAAGCACTCTTTGCTCTTCTTCACAACAAAACCCTATCAGCTTCACAAGATGTTCGTTACTTAGTTGTCCCAAAAATATTATCTCCGCCTAAACAAATAAGAAAAATGACCATTTAACGTTAGTTTTCACATAAAATTAAAACAAAATTTTATGAAAGAAAAGTCACAAAAATCTATGTAGTGAAAATACTGCAACATTTGTTTTTAGTTTTTTATAAAAATTGCTTGTTTATAATTATGGTTTATTCCCTTACTGAAACGAAAAAAAAAAAAATAGTTCTAGAAAATACTAATTAAAATGCAGTCGATAAATTGCATAAGCTTTAGAGAATAGTTACCGAAATAATGGTTCTAATAGACATTAAAATTAACGAACAATAAATTCATAAATAAGTTTTATCTTTTTGTATAGTTTCATAAAACATTAATATATATATATATATATACATGGTCGGATTCAATAAACCAAATAATTAAGAAGAAAAATACAAATTTATAAATAAAAAAAAAAGTCTTGATGGAAAAGTCTTCAAATTAAGAAAAGAGAGATAGATCTTACCAGCCATTCTCTATGGCCTTGATGGCCATGAAGATCAAGTGCCTTAACAGCAACCGGTTGGGCTTCTAAACCCGGTTTTACCTTATCATCAATAAACCCTTTGTAAACCGGTCCAAACCCTCCTTCTCCCAACATGTTACTTCTCGAGAAATTATGCGTAATCACTCTCAACTCAGACAACGTGAACAAACGAAGCTTCTGAGATGTGAAGGAGTTTGAGAGATCATCCATGACCGACATGGGCGAGCTTGGATCACTTATGTCCGACAAAGACAGCCTCTTGAACACCGGACAAGTTCTTATTTTCATTGGATGATCTTTAACCTCTCCTTCGCATCTACTCGTGTTCTTTGTCTTGTAACATCCCAAGAATAGAGATGTCAACGATGTCTTCTTGTTCTTGATTACTGCCATTTTCTTCTTTTTCTTCTTGTTTTTTTTTCTTTTGGAGAAAAAAGAGAGATAGATGAGTCTTTACTCTTTTTGATGTATCTTTTGTAGAGTGCGTAGGTTTAGAAATTAAGGATGTTTTAGTTAACCTACTTGTCTTCAAAGTCCTGTATTTATAGTTGTTGTTGTGTCTTATTCATACTGACCAAACTTGGAATATATAAAAGTAGTTGTTTCTTAAATTAGTTGTAATATACAAAATATATCAATTTTGGGGATATTAATTAATTTTGTTCTAAGGTCTACGCTGATTTATTTTCTCAAGAGAAAGACGATTCATTGTTCTCATTATTTCCCACAACAAGATTGAGATATTAAACAAGCTATAGTTATATAATTTTTTATCAGATTAGTTTTCTAAATTATATGTTAAACGTCTTTTTTTTTTTTTTGCTATGAATGTAATATCATTAAAAATGAAAATGAGGTATTACAAGCTAGTAGCACCTAAAGTTTAGAGTAATCTTGGCAAAAAAAGAAGTAAAAACAAGATTACAATTCGACTTGGGGTAAGGTCTAAACAACTTCATCGAATCCATAGAAGCATTAGGTTTTTGAACCGCTTCAGATGTCTTCGTGACATGATTGTGTTGTGGATTTCACGGTCAATGCTCTTGAATAGGGTCACCGGAGGAATCGACAGTGAATTATGGTAGACGTTGTTGCGTTGCTTCCAAACATGAAAAATTGCAGCTTGCGCAACCACCTTCCTTAAGAGTATGAGGCGTCTTTAAGTGAGTGGACGTATTTTCACAGTACTATTATTTTTAGGTTCTTTCTAATGTACTTAGACTCATCTTAGAAAAGTCTGTTATCTTTTTTTAGATTCCGATTAAGTCATGGCTTCTTTGTTTAGAAAAATCTTTAAGCCAAAACATGCATCAACATCTGCATCACAGACTACTATAAATTCAAGAGAAATTATATCAAAAATAACATCATTTAATCACGAAATAACTAGAAATCAATTACCTCATATTAATCCAGAAAATATATATCAAATCGGAACTTTCGATTTTAAAACTGCTTATTCAATAAAAGAGCATGAACAGACTCTATCCCTACAAATTGAATTTGAAGAGATTAAGTTATTATCATCTCTCGCTTTAATCAAATATAAACAAAAAGATTTAATTACCTTCATTTTGGACTTATTCAAATAGCCATTAAACCTTTATCAAGAACATGTATAGATTCACCTATACTAATGTTATTAAGGGATAAAACCCTATTAAAATTTGAGGATTCGCTTTTTGGAGCGGTCCAATCTAATCTATGCAACAGAGCAGTTTACTTTAATTGTGCTCCAAACTACCAAGTTAGTTTACATGACCCTACAATACTAAATACTTTATAGTATTAAATGTTCATTTACCATAAATAAAATTTCAAAGTGAACGAAATGGATATTTATTACTCTACCGAATTTATTTTAAACAATCAACCTCTGAGTTTAATCCAAGATGTTTATTACAAGATGATAAAGGTGAAACGACTATATTAACAGTTCATAGCAAGGATACTCCCACTGCTACATATACCCCTAAGCAACTAAATTGAAATGAAATAACTATTCCATACCAATGGAAAATAGAAATTACTCAACCCCCTAGGAATTTCGAACAAAAAATAATTTCTAGAGTACTAGAACAAAGAGATGGAAAAATATTATTACAATTCGATCTTTTAAGGAACCTCTTCCTCCTAGAATTAGTTCATATCACTCTAATTCAAGGGCTTCCTTTTCTGAGTTTCGCACTGATCAATCTAGTGCTAGTTCAAATACATAAAGTATCAATCAAAATATGCAACAAGACAATTCAATTAGATTTAAGGCTCCTACAGTTGAACATGAGCAATCAGGGTATCCAACATCCCCACACCTTCGGATTTCAAATCTATCAATGTAATATCAAAAGAATATACAATCAATAAACAATATATTGAAGAAGATTTTTATTCAAAAGAAAATAAAGAAAGAAGAAATTGGTATTTCCATATATTCTCTAAACAACAGACAACTGAATTTAGATAAGAATGGTATGATTGTATGATAGAAAAAGAAATAGATATTCTATTATTTACTTGGTTTGAAACATATGCAATTACGCATAGTATTAGCTATCCATTTAGAACAATCAATACCAGCACTTCCTTAAGTCAAATATGGGAAACAACGGATGGAAGTAAGACTAGATCAATTCATCCACCCTTAAAAGATTTGAAAATAAGTACACCTGACAGACAAATCATAGCCACACTTTTTAAAACATGAGCTAATCAAGAGGATAAAAACCCGGTAACCCAACAAGATATTAAAGCAATATATCAACAAAATAATTATCAAAATCAAATTCAGTTACTTCATACAATATCTAAACAAGTAAATCATATAGATAACAAAATAAATGAAAATGATAAATTAGCTCCATATAATCAAATTACCCAACATCCTTTTTCATCAATAACTCCTCCAATATTTAAACCAATCACTAGACAAGTTAAATTTGGAGAAAGCGAGATTTTAAAATCAATAGCCAATATATTAGAAAATCTAGATAAATGCAAAAATATCAATAATATAGACGAAAATGAAAATGAATCTATTCAAACGTATATACAACCAGAGAGTGAAATACAAGAGATTAACCGAATAAAAAATAGAATGATGAGGTCTAACAAACCTTATTACCCATGACATACCCCACCAGACTTATTATTTGAAGAACATCATAAGTATTCTAATCATATGTATTCCAGAAACGGTATATATGAATGGAATATCGATGGACGTTTAGAATATGAGATAATGAATTTATTACAAGAAATGGGGATGGCATCCATAGCTTTTAAAGCAACTAATGAAACCATAACCGATAAACGAGCATGCGTTTTCCTAATAACAGTTTTGACCGGAGCTTTAAAATATTGGTGGGATAACTCACTAGATGTAGATACGCAAAATTCAATAATAAACCATATTGAGATAATTCAAACAGAAGATCATGATGGTTTTATTATTGAAACAGAAAAACAAAATGCAGTACAAATATTAATTCATACTATTATGATGCATTTTATTGGTAACCCAACTGAAGAGCTAGAAAGTAAGAAAGTAATATTAACAAACTTAAGATGCCCAACTTTAGACGATTTTAAATGGTATAAAGATGTTTTTGTAACCAACATATTCCAAAGAAATGATTGTAATCAATCTTTCTGGAAAGAACGGTTTATCTCAGGATTACCAACTTTCTTTGCCGAAAAAGTAATCAACAAACTAAAAAAATTTCTGGAGGACAATCCATCCCCTGGAATACTATAGCATATGGACAATTATTTGCATTTGTTAAAACAATAGGACTATCAATATGTCAGGAGCAAAAAGATAAAAAAAATGTAATGATAAATTCAAATTTAGAATAACCATGTGTTCATTCTATGAACAATGTGGTTACGAAAAATTCAATCCACCATCTAGGATTAAACAAATAAAACATAAGCATAGAAGATCTAATAATATAAAATATTATAACAAAATAAGGAATTTTAATAATAGCCCAGCTAATCAAAGTAATTCTAAAAACCGATATTATTCTAAAAATAACAAAAGTTTTAACCCAATAAATAAACAAAAAATAGTATGCTGGAAGTGTAAACGATCCGGACATACGTCCACTGAGTGTAAAATGAAAAAGAAAATAAATGAAATATTCCAAGACCAACCTGATATTCAAAAAAAATTAACTAAATTATTAATATCAGACTGAGCCTTTAGAAGAATCTAATAGTGAATATTCAATAAATAAAATAGGAAATTCAAGTGATTTCTCCAAAGAATCACAAGAATTATCTCATAACTTATCCAACTGCAAAGTAATCAATGTAATAACTAGAGACAATGATAAACAATTTTTATTAGATATCATAGATAAAATAGATGATCCAGAAAAAAAAGAAGATTATTTAGTAAAATTAAAAGATATAATAAACCAAGAAAATCAAATATCTACACCACAACCTTTTAGTTTTAATAAAATATTTGAAAAATACCCAATTCAAAGCTTATTTAAACAAGTATCAACACGAGAATTGCAAAACAAAATTAAACAAATAAAATCGCAGATTAAGGAATTACAATTGACTATATAATCAACATGATCTTACAGAATTACAAATAGATGCAAGATTATCTTTAATTGAATCAAAAATAATAATACTCAACCATCATCAAGTAATCAAAATTTTGATATTAATGAAGAAAACGAAAAACAAAATACTGAAGAGTACATTCAAACAATCAATAAGATTAATTACCAAAAATGGTCTACAAATATTACTTTACACGTAAGACATGATTTCAAGATAAATATCATAGCTTTAATGGATACCGGTGCAGATTATAACTGCATTCACGAAGGAATTATTCCAACAAAATATTATGAAAAAACCACCGGAAAATTAAACGGTGCTAATGGTAGTAATTTAAAAATAAAATATACGTTACCATGTGCAAAAATATGTAATCAAAGATATTGTTTTAAAAATCAGTTTATCTTAGTAAAAAATTTAACACAAGAAGTTTTAATAGGAACTCCAGTTTTTACTCAAATTTATCCATTTAAAGGAACTGAAATAGGCATATCTACTAAAATAGTAGGAACTAAGTTATTATTCAATTTCTTATCTCCTATGAAAACCAAAGAAATATTAAGTCTTCAACATAATATTATTCACAAAACAATTAATTTAATAAAAGGAAAACAAACTCACATTCAACATTTACAGGAAG
This sequence comes from Kernera saxatilis, assembly GCA_900406395.1. Taxonomy (NCBI): domain Eukaryota; kingdom Viridiplantae; phylum Streptophyta; class Magnoliopsida; order Brassicales; family Brassicaceae; genus Kernera; species Kernera saxatilis. Next base: position 24,102 of record OVAY01000371.1, read on the forward strand.
AAATAACCTACAAAAGAATCGAAAAACAACTTAATACGCAATATATAAAAGATAAAATAAAAGGTATAGAAAACAACCTACTAGATCAAATATGTTCAGAATTACCAAATGCTTTCTGGGAAAGAAAACAACATACTGTTGAACTCCCATATATAAAAAAATTCAATGAGAAAAATATACCAAATAAAGCACGACATATTCAAATGAACAAAGATCTACTAGAGACCTGTAAACAAGAGATAAATAATTTACTTAAGAAAAACTTAATTAGGCCATCCAAATCCTCTTGGAGTTGTTCGGCTTTCTATGTAAATAATCAAGCAAAAAAAAGAAGAGGAGTACCGCGATTAGTGATCAACTACAAACCACTTAATGATATACTACAGTGGATTAGGTATCCAATACCCAATAAAAGAGATTTAGTATGAAACTGCATTACTGTGCCATTCGGACATTACGAATGGAACGTAATGCCATTTGGACTTAAAAATGCACCATCCGAATTTCAACACATAATGAATGATATATTTAATCAATACTCAAAATTCACTATTTTCTATATCGATGACGTACTGGTATATTCAACATCTATAGATCAAGATTTTTATCATTTAAATATGTTTTTGAATATAGTTAAAAGACATGGCTTAGTAGCATCAGCCAAAAAAATGTCTTTATTCCAAACAAAAATTAGATTTCTAGGACATAATATATACCAAGGAACTATTACTCCTATTTTAAGATCCATAGAATTTGCAGATAAATTCTCTGATGAATTAAGGGAAAAAAAACGCAATTACAAAGATTTCTATGATGTTTGAATTATGTTTCAGATTTTCTACCAAATCTTAGGAAAACAATTCAACCATTATTTCAACGCTTACAAAAAAATCCAAAACCTTGGACTAGTCAACATACTAAATTAGTTCAGCAAATTAAACAAAAGGTTAAAACCCTTCCTTGCCTAACTATACCAAATCCTGAAGCATATATGATTGTTGAAACTGATGCCTCTAAAATTGGTTATGGTGGCATATTAAAACAAAAACTCTCAGAATCTAGTCAAGAAACAATAATTAGATTTTACTCTGGTATCTGGTTAGGGCAACAGAAAAATTACTCTACTGTTAAGAAAGAAATTCTTTCAATTGTTAATTGCATATCCAAATTTCAAGATGACTTAATCAATAAAAAATTTTTACTCCGAGTTGACTGTAAGTCAGCGAAGGAAATATTAAAAAAAGGATGTTAAAAATCTTGTTTCTAAACAAATATTTTCCAAATGGTAAGCTATTTTATCGGTATTTGATTTCTATATTCAATATATAAAAGGCGAAAATAATCCATTACTAGACTTTCTAACAAGAGAATATTTACAGGGCAAATCATCAAATATTCCAACTAATCAAGATGAGTGACAAGAAACAAAAGAAGCCGATGACTGCATCGGACTATGTCAAAAATCAACCACACCTCCAGGACAAGCCCCTGACTATTCAAAACAGTATTCGGCTTTAGCCGAATTTCCATCACTAACCTATTCAAAAGCAGTTACTGCGGCCACTAAGGGCCAAGCCTCTACTCAACAACCACCAGAAAAATCAACCTATTACCTAAAAACCCAAAAACAACACCTTAACACAACCCACTATATCAAACCAATTACCCTTAAAGAACTCTATTCCTACACCAATCGCCTCTTCTACGACGATTGCCTCTACCAAACAGATAATATAACCAAAAATTGTACTTTTTATGAGTATATTCTTGTAGACTCACAATCTATCGATGTCACTCACTATCCAGACAAAGATAACCCACACCTCATATCATACTCAACATGCAAAATCCTCCGCATAGCCTCTCTTCAACAACTTGGTTTATTAAACCTCCATACTACAACACCTTTTTCTCAACCCGGCTTCTTACCTTCCGGTTACACCTATACCGATTATCAACAAGCTTTTTTCGATTTCTATACCTACGACCTTATGACCATTCGTGGTTCATCACCTTTGACCAAAAATTCAATAAACACGTCCCCGGATGGTTCAACGAATGGTGGCATTGGTTTGGACCCTCTGACCAGATCTACCCTCAGACATACTCAAAACCGCATATCCTTATTATCTTAAGCACGTTCAGAGTGCCATTGGCCCTTATAACAAGATCATTTTCCATGCTGACATGGGTATTCCATGGATTTGTTCATGGCACTTTAATGTCACTCTGGCTCTCCCTGAGATGCCATATTCATTAGTCAAGGAATCCGGGTCAAATGGTGGGACAAATACAATCCCGACCGTTGCTCCCTCGCCAATATCTAAAAACTCTTTCACACCTCTAACCAAGACTACCTTATGGTCAAATCCATATCAAAATCCATTCTCCTGTTGACTCCCAGTCAACTTACCCAAATACCATCTACCACCATTACACAAGAACCACCAAGTGCACATAAAAATAAACCATCCAGTCCTACCCATTCTTCTTCTTCCTCTCACAAAACCAAATCAAAAAAAGCCAAACTCAAAGAAATCCTCCAGACCCTCAGCCAAGAAATGCAAGTCCTATCTTCGGACGACGGTAGTATTTACGTCACACAAGATATTCCAGACGACCCATTTATCGATTCACAAGACCCTTTCGCAATATAAGTTTATTCAAAAACAAAAAAAGGCAATAATAGTATTGGAATTTAAATTTTTACTTTCGTTTCAATGTATATTCTGGTAGACTCTGTATATTATTTCAAAACTTTATTTTGTAATGTACTAGCTTTGTAATGTACTAGCTACACTAGTTAGGTTAAAATAAAATACAGAGTATATATGATCAAGATGTACTCTAATAAATATCAAGACATTCATAAGATCAACAATTATGCGAACCACCTGACAAGACAGGTAGGGCCCACCTGAAGACCCACCTGAAGACTTATCTACACTTATCCGCATCTGTCGGCACTAAGCAACAAAGCAAAACAACAAAAGAATTAGACAACCTTTACTCAGCATTGTCTCCTTGACAAGATATCATCCAATGAGGATTCAGCACATAGAAACAAGAACATACATCAAACAGGGCTTCAATAATTCGAAGAATACCCCCACTCTCCTATAAATGGATGCTCTCAGTCCCAATTCAGGACACGAGCAATTTTACGCATCTCTCTACTTTCTCTCTCTAAAATTCTCTGATCAAGTTTCTAAAAACTTTCAGTTANTGATCAAGTTTCTAAAAACTTTCCGTTATAAACATTGTAATAAAAAATCATCATATTCTACAAACTTTGTATTTTACAATAAAAATAAAAAAGAAAAAGTCTAAAATAAATGAGCTCGCTGCGACAAGTACTGATAAGAAGAACCAAANGTCGGAATACGGCGGCAGGTGAACGGAGAGAATCAGCGGCGAGAGTTGTGTCGTTAGGGTTTTTCTTCGGTTCTGGAAATTTCGGGAAGGACGGACATGAGTTGGGAGGACTTTTGAGTTTTGATGGTTGTTTGACTCTTTATTTCCATATTTACTTAAATTATTTAGTCTATTATTTATATATATATATATATTGAATTACACCCAAATTCATTTTACTCTTTTAGAAATTTTTATTAATCATAAGTTCTTAACCATTGGTAGGGACCATGCTAATCCACCCGAACCGACCAAACTACTCACCTATTTGATCCAAGTGCTCTCAAGTGGGGATTTTATGGATCCTTGTGGTTGGACACAATACAACAAGGTTTTCTAAGAATTAAATTTACCTTTATGTATATGTAAATTTTGTAAACACTAATATAGTTGCAAATAGTTTTGGTGAGATTGATTCAAGTTTTTACAAAATTTGAATAAATTCAAATTTTTTGGATAGAAAACTATCCATCACACATTTTTGGGTTTTTTGACAGATTGATATGTGTTCAATAAATCTGTCATATCTTTTGAACCGTGATTCGAAATGGGACTAAACCACCGCCAAAAGAAAGCTGACTCGATTTTCTACCCAGGGGTATGAAATTTTATTTTTTGGAAATACGCTTAAGGCCTCCATCTTAAACAATCTTTCAAACTCTTTTTCGTCATAATTTTCTCTTAAACACGAGAAAACGATGTGTAAAATCGTATAAATATGCCGACAGTTAAGCAAAATCATATTTCCAATGTCTTATTACCCACTAATATAGTTGCAAATAGTTTTGGTGAGGTTGATTCAAATTTTTACAAAATTTGAAAAAATCCAAATTTTTTGGATAGAAGATTATCCATCATAGATTTTGGGGTTTTTTGACAGATTGATATGTGTTCAATAAATCTGTCATATCTTTTGAATCGTGATTCGAAATGGGACTAAACCACCGCCAAAAGAAAGCTGACTCAATTTTCTATCCAAAGTTATGAAATACAAAGTTTGTACAATATGATATTTTTTTATTACAATGTTTATAACTGAAAGTTTTTAGAAACTTGATCAGAGAACTTTAGAGAGAGAAAGTAGAGAGATGCATAAAATTGCTCGTGTCCTGAATTGGGACTGAGAGCATCCATTTATAGGAGAGTGGGCGTATTCTTTGAATTATTGAAGCCCTGTTTGATGTCTGTTTTTTGTTTCTACGTGCTGAATCCTCATTGGATGATATCTTGTCAAGGAGACAATGCTGAGTAAGGGTTATCTAATTCTTTTGTTGTTTTGCTTTGTTGTTTAGTACCGACAGATGCAGATAAGTGTAGGTAGGTCTTCAGGTGGGTTCCGCCTGTCTTGTCAGTTGGTTCGCATAATTGTTGATCTTATGAATGTCTTGATATTTATTAGAGTACATCTTGATCATATATACTCCAAAAAAACTTTCCTGGTCAGATCGACCATGGAATCTGAGTTCATAGCTTTAGACAAAGTTGTAGAAGAAGCATAGTGGCTTTGAAATTTGTTGGAAGACATCCTGATGTGGGAGAAACCAATACCACGCATTACATGAACACTGTGATAGTCAATCAGTTATAGCTCCGACACTGAGTAACTTTTATAATGGAAAATCTCGTTATATCAAAAGATTACATCAAATCATTAAACATTTGATCTCAAGTGGTGAGTTATGATATGGCAGTTCATCATTTGAGCGTGGGGATCAATTGTATGAGAATGAAACTGAGGCTATATTCTCCAAGTTCATTCATAAAAAATCAAGCAGGTTCAAGACCAAAACAAACACAATAGAAAACTTGGTTCTACGGGAAATGAGGCTGGGTTATAATTGTTGTCTCACTTTACATAAAAAAATCAGATGGTTCAAGACACCATGTTCACCTCCTGCTCAAGTAAACCCGACATATATTAACAATGAGTGGTTCAAAGCTAAAAATGCTACCAACTCTGACACAGTGAATTTCGTTTATACTCTCGAAAAGTCTTTAGGTCTACTTTGTCAAGTTCGTCTAGTCAGTAGAGTCCATCAAGTCTGTCAAGTCTTATATGTTTAGAATCATTTCTAATCATGTGAGAGATTATTGGAACCAATTTTGACTATATGGCTTTCGCCAGTTTTATGGTAATTTTTTTGGCGAAGCCGTTCGCCGTAATGATTGAATTACAACGTTGCAATGAGTACTATAACGTAGAATACTCATTTGTCAAAATAGGATTAAAGTGAATGAGAAATAAGGGGTTAAAGGAGACAGTTTGAGAAGCTTAAAAAAACACAAAATTTGAGCAAGTGTCAAAATATGTGTATTTTGTCCCACATTGAGAATTTTGTAGATTTTTCACTAGTATATATAGTGAAGAACACACTACTAAGTTCAAAAAGAAAATATGGTGCATGGTAGAGAGAATAGACCACCACACATGCGTATGCTACAAATGATAAATTTTAAATCTTGGGTCTTAAGTCTTGGGCCCTATCTCCTTATTTTTGGGCCAAATAGTTATAATGATTTTAGATAACATTTTGACTATATCTTTGAACAAGTCAAATGTTGACTGAGTCTTCGAGCGGTTACGCCAACTCCTTCTCGTCTCGCGCTAAGACCGAATCTCATGACTCCACGCACAACCACTCCCCACTGGCTATAAAAAAGCCATTCGTCTCATTATGAAGATAAATTTACTTTTTGAATATCGAAACAACAATCTTCCAAATTTTTTTTTTACTAAAACGTAAGTCTCGAGAGTATATAGTAGTTATTTGGTTCGTAAATCCTGTTTTCGAGTTAACAAGAAATGTTTCATCACATTTGTATCATGTGATTCTTAATCGCACATAACCGTTACATTGCAGAAGATATTTAGAATTAAGAAAAGATATAAATCTCGACTCCGTCAGCTTTACTTATACGCTTTCTGTTTTCAAATCGTATTTACCTTTACATTTTATCCACGATTATCAAATCCGGTTTTTTTTTCCGATGCTACATGAATATAGGACCAACTTTAGGGGTGTGTTGACGGTGCAAATGCAGTGCTCCATATATTTAAGTTTTGTTTTCTTTGTATTTTAGAGTCTTAAAATTTAAAAATATTTGCAAAAAGGGCATCAATTTTCAAATTCATTAATATAAAACCATAATCTGTAAACAAAATTTGAAAATAGCACAAGACCCAAACATTATTTGAACCGGACGTGTATAAAATTAATTGGTATGACTGTTCTTTAATAGAAGTTATAAATTATAATACCCGATGGCAAGGAATTTAAAGTCCTACAAATCAACCATAATTGTAAGATAAAACATAGACTTAAAAGAGACCAAAACAGAAGAGACTGAAGAGTCGATTAAATCTTTTTCAAGTTGCGGAAATCTTGTAATAATTGACATTTGTCTTGTTTTTACTTAGTGGTTACGTGGTTACTCTTATTATCTTCACGACTTTTCAACATTGACCAAAAATAAGACCTTTCGGCGCAATTTCTTCGACTCTTTCCCTTTGCTTAACATTGTCTTTGCTTTGACCTCTTTTTAAAAAATTAATTAATTTCTTATTGCATTTAACGTATATAGTTTTATATGAGAGTGTGTGTATTCAATTACAATACATCCAAAAGACCGAGAGGAGCATTAAAGCGGAAAGAAGGGTAAACAAATAATAGAAACAGGAGAAAGCAAAGCACAAGTACTCTGCTCTCTTCTCAGAAATTGTTTTGTACTTGTGAGCTTAAACTCCTCAGATTTTGTTTTGTTTTTCTTCAGGTAGAATTTTTAAAAAAAATTTACTCTTTTCCCCAAATTTGCAAGCTTTGTCTTCTGGGTTTTTGCCAAGCTTTGTCCTTTTTTTTTTGTTTTCACTCAGATCTTGTTCTTCTTCTCTCTGTAATGTTGTTTTTGCGAATTGGGTTTTTTGAAGATTAGGGTTTTATAGATCAATTCGTTGCTGTTTTGGGAATCTTAGCTTCATTTATTGGCCAGGTCTGTAGATTGGAAGTGAAAATGATAAATTCTTCTTGGATCTTGAAAAGTTTTAATTTTGTCATCTGATTATAGTAGTGGAAGTGGAGAAAAAAAAAACCTTTTTTGTGAATCGATTTATTATCACAATTTTGACTTTACTAATCCAATAAATTTGTCTGTTTTTTTGTGCTTTTTTTTACTTGCATTATCTGAACAGTTTTGCTTTTCTTTATGCAAAAGGATTCATTAGCATTTTGTTTCCTGGATGGTTTCATTTTAGTAGGTAAGGATTGTCCTGTTATGAGAGTCAACTGCAGCATCAAAGAAGCTGAAGTGTGTTGTTTTTAGCTGTGGGGCTTGATATTTTCTTCGACTTCCATGCTCTCTGTGTGAATATATCAAAAGACAAAATCATGGGCTTACTCTGCAGCAGAAGTCGACATCATACAGAAGATACCGAGGAGGATGCGCAGGTGAAATCTTGGTTTTTCTAACACTTATCTAATTCGATATATGAATGAGATTTGAGGGTTAGTTCTGATACTTGGTTTTTTGTATGAATCTGTCTGTAGGCTGCTGAAATCGAAAGACGGATAGAGCAAGAAGCAAAGGCTGAAAAACATATTCGGAAGCTTCTGCTACTTGGTATGTAGACCTTGGATCATTAGGCTTCTTATACTAATTAGTAACTTTAAAACCGCAAATGGCGTGCCTCGATGAATCTATTAGTGTTGATGCAAACAATGTAGATATAGTAAGCTTTTTGTTAACTACTTGGAGAGTGATCTGCTCTGTTACATTAGACTTCCTTGCTGTGTATATTCATTCATTATCGAAATTCGTCTAATTTTCGGACTCATCTTTGTAAAGGTGCTGGAGAATCCGGAAAATCTACAATTTTTAAGCAGGCAAGTCACAAGGAAGATTGATAGTAGTCTTTACTTAGAATCTATATATGAATTGTGTCAATTGAATTGAGACAAACTTACTAAATTGCAGATAAAACTTCTCTTTCAAATGGGATTTGATGAAGGGGAGCTAAAGAGCTATGTTCCAGTCATCCATGCCAATGTCTATCAGACTATAAAAGTAATGCAATACTTGAAAAAGACCTAACTTGGTGGCGGTTTTTGAGTTCTTTACATTTTGAAATTTCAAGAAACAGTGTTGATCTTAGTATGTTTATACATACCGCTGAAACAGCTATTGCATGATGGAACAAAGGAGTTTGCTCAAAATGAAACAGATTCCGCAAAATATATGTTATCCTCTGAAAACATGGTAAAGTAGTCACCTTTGAATTAGATTTCACCAATCAAGTACCATGATCTTAAGCTAGTCACCTTATTATCTTTAATATCAGGCAATTGGGGAGAGAATCTCTGAGATTGGTGGTAGGTTAGAGTATCCACGTCTTAACAAGGACCTCGCGGAAGGAATAGAAACACTATGGAAAGATCCTGCAATCCAGGTGTGTTTGTGTGTGTGTGCGTACACATTTTGTTACAGCTGCATTCCAAGTTGATTACACGATTTAAAGATTCGTTTTGTAGGAAACATGTGCTCGTGGTAATGAGCTTCAAGTTCCTGATTGTACGAAGTATCTGATGGAGAACTTGAAGAGACTATCAGATCTGAATTATATTCCAACCAAGGTAACATGAAACCAAACTATCATTAGTTTGATGAAAACATTTGAAGTAAAGATCTAAGCCTCAGAGATTCAAGTCATTAACAAATAGTAGATTTTTGCTTTTCATATTATATAGATTTTACTGTTTTAAGAGGTTCCTAACGAACATATATCTTGATGAGTGCTAGCAAATTAAAAAGACTAGTGTCTTCACCTTTGGCTTTGGTTTTTATTGCACGATTATACAATCTGCCATTTCTGCGACATGAATCTTTTGTAATGTGTCTTCATTGGTGTTTTAGGAAGATGTTCTCTATGCAAGAGTTCGCACAACTGGTGTCGTGGAAATACAGTTCAGGTGCCAATTACTCTTCTACCTTGGCATTTTTACGCAGTTCTTGTCTCAGTTTCTTAAATAGATGAGAAATTGTGTGAGTAAGTCCTAAGTATTTTTACGCAGTTCTTGTCTCAGTTTATAATTAGCCTAGGCGAGTAGGCGGTTTCTAGTTGACTTTGCTTGTGTTAACCGCTCAGCGACAGGTTAAACATGTGTTTGGGATTCTTGATTTGTTTAGCATATTGGTCGAGAGTGGAGATTCTCTCGTTAATGGAGTCTCTCTGTGATGTGTAGTTCTTTAGTGAATTGAATATAAAATGTTTACTGGTTTGGATCTTATTATAGAATCATATGAACTCCATACCAATATCAATCTTCTTGTTCTCGTGAATGTACTCGCAACAATCCTTTGCTCAAGACGTATTCACCAATGGTATATATATGAGACTAAAGCTTTGATTTTGTTGCAGCCCTGTGGGAGAGAATAAGAAAAGTGGTGAAGTGTACAGATTATTCGACGTGGGTGGACAGAGAAATGAGAGGAGGAAATGGATTCATCTCTTTGAAGGTGTAACCGCTGTGATATTCTGCGCAGCCATTAGCGAGTAAGCTCATTTCATTTCTAAGCTAAACTATATTCTTGTGTTAACCAAATCATAACCGAGAGTGTTTTTTGATCGTAGGTATGACCAAACGCTCTTTGAGGACGAGCAGAAGAACAGGATGATGGAGACTAAGGAATTATTCGACTGGGTCTTAAAACAGCCCTGTTTCGAGGTTTTTCGATTTTTTTTTCATCATCTTATGGGTTTTAAAACTTTGAAGAGACTTGTTTTACAAAAAAATTGGTTCTCTTATGCAGAAAACATCCTTCATGCTGTTCTTGAACAAGTTCGACATATTTGAGAAGAAGGTTCTTGATGTAAGAGTGTATTTATGTGCTTAGGGCCTGCGAGTTCGGTTTATTCGGGTCGAATCGGTTCGGTTTTTCCGGTTTTTGGGTAATTCGGTTTTCAAATTTTCCACCGAAATTAAGTTCGGTTCAGGTATCGGGTCTTTGGGTTTTGAGTTTTTTACCGAAATGAACCAAATTTTTGGTTTAGTCCTATAAAACCAGATTATTTCGGATGATTCGGTTAATTTTGGTTCGGGATTATATATATTTTCAAAATTTCGGTTTAATTTCGGGTAAGTTTGGGCAATTCGGTTTTTTTTCTTATTTTTTTTCTTAAAGTTGCCGATCGGTTACTCTTTCTTAACCAAAGCCGAACCAAAAACCGAGATTTCTTAACCAAAGCCGAACCAAAAACCGAAAATCTCGGTTTGGTTCGGTTCAGAAACTTCGGTTCGGTTTTTTAATGCTGGCAGATTAGATATGCAAAGCAAGTCTTTTGGTTTTAATAACACTTTGTTTTATTCGATATCGCATAGGTTCCATTGAACGTTTGCGAGTGGTTCAAAGATTACCAACCAGTATCAAGTGGGAAACAAGAGATCGAACATGCATACGAGTAAGCTTTTCGTCTCCAAAATTACTCATGATCCTCCAAATTGTTATTGTAGTTTTAACATTGCGAATTTTTCGATTAAATGAAAGATTTGTGAAGAAGAAATTCGAGGAGTTATATTACCAGAACACGGCGCCGGATCGAGTGGACAGGGTGTTTAAAATCTACAGGACGACGGCTTTGGACCAGAAGCTCGTAAAGAAAACGTTCAAGCTCGTAGATGAGACACTAAGAAGGAGAAATCTATTGGAGGCTGGTCTTTTATGACTTTAACAATTGTTATATCTCAAGTAAATTACTTATCTTTTTTTTTTTCTTTTTGTCTTCATTGTTTTTTTTCAGAAACTCAAATGACTAATTGATATGTTGAGACAAAGACTTCGTGATTCAAAATTCGATGTGTCTCAATGGCTTTGCATTTTCTTATTGCTTTCGTTGAAAACATCTCGTATTCTTACAGATCTTGCTATTACATTGAAATAATGTTTGGACTAAAGCAAGAGCGGTTTTGAGGGTGAGCAAGCTATGCAAATGTACAGGGTTCAGATTTTTTTCGTTCGTTTTTTTTTTGTCAACTTAAAAAATTTAGATTAAGCAAAGGGTTTGGTTAACCAAACCGGAAGAGCAGAGTTTACATCTACGTGGTATGTAAAAAATAGATTAAAAAATAAAAATGGTATGTAAAAAATAGATTAAAAAATAAAAATGGGCTTTCAAATTACAAGGTCGTTGGGTTTTGGTCACTAATAAATAACGACCAAAAATTTCATTCGTTGTTGCTGCTTTTGGTCGCTTATAGCAGCCGCATCCAAACAAACAACATTTAGTCGCTTTCATTGATTGCTAACGACTGACAAACGAATAAGAAACATCTCACCTCCTTCTACTTCACGGTGGCGATACGTTGGACGGATACTCAATCGCGATTGGCGATTGGAAAATTTAGGGATTTCTCGGCGACTACTAAATTTGAGGTGAAAACGACAGCGTTTTCGCTATTCCCTCGACTAAGAAAACCACGTCAGCAACTCAGTTACCGTTTGGTAGAATTTCAATTTTAGATCTTTTTTATTCAAACAAAATCATTCATTCTTTTGCAGAAGATTAATTATTAGCTGAATAATTCAAGGTGCTTACGTTGCTAAAAAGATTAACACAGGAGGAATATTTATATAACCATAGGGCTAAGTAAAAGATTCGAGGCTAAAATTGGAAGTTGTCTTCAGGGCTAATACAAGAAATAGTATTTTCCATCTTCTTTTAGTTTACTTCTTTTAAATATAGTTCTAATTTTTTCCAGGATCCCAAATGTGTGAGGATTGACCCTGCATAAGATTCTTCTTTTTAATACCCCAAATGGGACCTCGACCCCTAGATGCGAAAAACCCAAATCCAAAAAAATCGATCCGAATCCAAAACCGAGTACCAGAATGCTTAGGACTACTTCACATTGTACTTGAATCATATAAATTAGTTATCGCAGACTATAAGTTGTACTCTTGAGGGCTAGGAATTTTTCATGGCTAATGAAGTTGATAGTACTAAGCACGCAACAAGTATGTCATATGATATGAATTTTTCTCCACATAAGATATTGACTTTGTAAAATATATTTTCTTTCTGCAACTTGGGTTTTCCAATTCATCTATGTTTAATACTTGTGAACATGGATAAATTTAGACAACATCAAACTTGCAATCCATTTTCTTAACTTTTGATTATATTTCTCTTGGCTCAAACCAATGGAAGGGAAGGTGTTCTTGGGTCAAAACTTGATATGGGCAATGATATTGTTGGGACAGATACATGGATACGAAAGTCGTATTGTGAAAGAAAGGAACGCTTTGTTGGACCTCAAGAAACACGTGAGCGCACACATTGTAAAAGGAGGCTTCGACTTAACCCTCCTTACTTGGACGAATGACACAAAGAGCGATTGCTTCCTGTGGGAGGGTGTTAAGTGAAATAGTACAAGCAGGCGGGTTATGGAGCTTTCCATTGGTCAACTATACCTCAAAAAAAGTATTCTCCTAAATCTTTCTTTGCTACATCCCTTTGAAGAAGTTCGTGAAAATGCATATTTGTGGCTAGATCTATGTGTTCTACTGATTGATGTGTGTATCAAATATGTACGAGCATAAAGTAAAGAACACATAGAATTTGTTAACGAGGTTCAGTTCTCCAACCTACATCCCCGGGACCAAGTCCAGAAACCAATCCACTAGAATAAGAAAGCAATTACAATTGCAGACAGTAACCAAACACAACCGTTCTGATCTACCGCACTTATCTACCTGGATTTTGAAAACAGTATCAAGCACAACATGCTTGAATACAACTAGCAGCACTCGTGCAACATCAACTTCTCTGATGGCTGCGATCTCCAAAGAACAAACCACCAACAGGTCTTGAACCATGTCTGGTGGGACGACGCCACACACCAACGTGTGCCTGTCTCGATGATACCCTAGGCGTGTCAGTCTTCATGACAGCCGCCTCTTGGTATTTATACTTCAAGAGCCTTTTCCTAGACGACTTAAGCCAAGCTCTAAGTCTCTACAAGTAATTGGGCTTATCTTGAAACAAGGCCCCCACGGCCCAATCACGAATCAGCTCAGCAAAACTTTGACACGTCAACTTCCACGCTTCTGTTAACTCCTCTGCTTCCTGAACTCGCTCTTGATGAACCACGATTCAGCTCAGCAAGTCTTTGACACATTAGCTTCCACGTCTCTGTCAAATCCTCTACTTCATGAACTTGCGTCTGATGCAACTTCTGATTCTCCAACTCGCAGCTCACAGAAGCCTGCATCTTCAGTCTCATCAGCTTCATGAGCTTGTGTCTGATGCAACTTATGATTCTCCATCTCACAGCTCTCAGCTCTCAGAAGCCTGCATCTTCCTGAAAGGATATCTTTCCTTCTCTCCTTAACATCCAAGACTTCAATATGTTGATCACGTACATACGTTCTCCAAGCTCTATGTCACCGTGTATCACATATCAAGTCAGGATCTGTATCAGCTTCATATCACAGCATACTTCCGTTATGTGTCGAACACTGTATCAGCACCTGCATAAGTGTCTGTATCAGGTCTTGCTACTGTCTCAGAATCTGTGTCAGTTCTGTCTCAGCATCTCTGTTCAAACTGCCACACTAGCAATGTTAATTCATTGCCTTTGTGTCATGTACTAATACTCCAGTTCTGGTACATGTTGTTCGACTAGTTTCTCAAACCAGTCAGCAATACACTTACAATCTCCCCCTTGATGACTGAGTTTTAGAACTCTAACATTGTTCACATCTTGTTTCCACAGCAGTGTCTCATGTTGTTCTAATCTGCTTCTTGAACCAGTCATCAATACACTAACAATCTTCCCCTTGATGACTGAGTTCTAGAACTCAAGCACATTGCCAATACTTTTTATGAAACACCACAAGTACTTCAAGCAATGTAACTTACATGCTTGATAATCTTCAAACTCCCCCTCAAACATATAACATAAAGCTTGTGGTTTCTCTTGTTCTTAGACATCAACTAGACACGATCATCAATAGTGATGATCAACCAGCGCTTCATGCTTCTAGCTTCTTGTTACATCATCTGATGTAATACCTGATTGCAACAAGATCAAACTCACAATCACACCATCTCCCCCTTTTTAGCTTAGTTTGATACTCAAGCACCCAGTTATGAAACGACCAAAAACTCACAACCCAAACAACCAATGATATAGTTAATACCAAACTAGGAAGTCTTGCTCCCCCTGCAACGAAGCTACTAGTTTCAGACTTATCTCACCTCATCTCCCCCTTCTTGAGAGCACAACTAAGTTAAAAACTTCATCACTTATGATTGATCATCAGATTCTCCCCCAAAATGAGTTATGAAACCTCTAAACCTTTGTCTGATCGTGATCCCACTGCCAACCCAAAGCTTTTTCCAATACTTGTTTCCTGCAGCCAACAAATCAGAAACCAATGCAGCAAATTTTCTCTTCACAAATGATAAATCACTTTAATCCGACAATGTATCAGCCAATAACGATAGGTGTAGACGACTGAGATTTCTCCTAATAATCATAAACTTCTCAGTTCCATTGCTAATTTTTCAACCAATCAACCACAAAGAACATGACTTGGAATTATGAAACCAAACAGAGAATCCTCATACTCCTGAGCCAAACGCAGTACCAACATCATCCACCAACTAGCAGAAACCCGAAAACAAAAAGGTACTGCTGTCGCCAATAGGAACAGGATCTAAGCATGCCATACGAACAGGACAGTCACTTTCTGAAGTGGACTTCAAACCAGCACTGGACTTTGAGTCCTTCAAAACCTTTGAGCAACACAACCTCATCACTGATTGATCACAACAACTTGTGGTTCTTAGACACAGAGAGACATAAGCTCTTCCCAGTGAGACTGGATCTTTAAATACTTCTCACTGTATTCTTGTGATTGCAGCGGAAACTTCACCAAAACATGCTTCAGACCTTTAAATAATCCTTGTCTCAGAACATCCAAATGATTTGAACAACATAGCTTTTAACTCCTCTTTTGTAACTCTACTGCATATACATTTTGATACATGCCTTGATCCAAGCATCTTGATTAAACAGAATTTTACTCACAAATCCAGACCCATCAAATACCCACGGTTTCACTGATGTTCTTGAATTAGATCAAAATCTATTGGTCCAGAACATTACGCAATAACACTCAACCTTTAGCAGCACCTCCAACTCAATCTTATATGACTTTCTTTCTATAAGACAAACACCAACCTGCCCGTTTTTCTGATCTGCCATATCAGAAACTAGTTAATCATGATATTCTTGTAAAAGAGCCCTGTAGACTTGTTTGCACCTTTGATTCATTTCCTTGGATTTTCCTTGCTATCACATAGACTAACCAGGTAGCCAAAATCATCTCAACACTTCCCCTAACTTGAGTCATTAACCAGATTTCTTGGTATTGCTTCATACTTAACTGCAGTTACCACTTTTCTCATTTCTGAAAAACACAACAGATAATTAAGCAGCCATCAACACTCATCAACACTCAGGAATTGAATTCCTACGACATCTCATGGTTCTGAGATTCTCATTCCAACAACTTCTTGTAAAATCTTCCAGAGATTCCTTGAGGCTTGACTGTAATTTACTTCATGTAACTACAACTCAGTGCAAATACCAAGAAGTCCTTCTTGAAAACCAAGATACTCCAAAACACACTTGAAAACCAACCAGAGATAAACTTTCAAACTTAGACTCAAGCTCGCAACATAGATGTGCTTCACATTCTGTTCGACCAGAAAGTACCTCAGATTATACTCAGCATCATCGTTTCATTACCCCTTGAAACACCTTTGCAATTAAACAAAAACTTTGATGGTCTTCTTTGGAACATGCTTATCACCATGTGCAAACCTTTGCTTCAGCACACATCTTCTATTACAATCCTGATTTACCAACATACTTCCAATGTTCCAGTGTTGTTTCATCTGAAGCTTTCCTACCTGTTTCATCTGAAGCTTTCCAACCTGTTTCATCAACCTCATGTATCCTGATTCCTGAGACAAACCAAACAGACTTGCAAATAAGAGTTCCTGAGATTTGCCAGAGGTGTTGCACCGATTGTACCAATGGAGCACACATCTGATCTACTTGTTGTACGGTACTAAACAAAACTTCCAAAAATTTCTCTATACGGCTTCTATTTCTTCAACAGAGGCAATCTCGCTTCTTTAATTTAGCTATCGGTAGATCAAAAACTGCAAACATCCTGAGGTAAGTCATGAGATGTACAAATGTTGCTTCAGAGTCCCTAACAGAGTCGCCATCTAACATCTCTCCCCCACATTTTACTGAGTTTCACAACTCAAGCTCATCACTTCAAATATTTTTAAGGCACTCCTTTCTTCTAATATCCACACTCTCCCCCTGCTTGAGAGATAAAACTCTGTAGAAATGCTAACAAGAGCTCAAATCTACCATGACAAATTTTTTGGTTCTAACAGCATGTAGCACAGAAGTTACGACATATATCAAACCAGACAAGTATCTTCTTTTCCTCTATTGTCTCAGGCTGACACCAGCTTAAACAACGCTCAATATACCATAGTGTTGTTATCTACTTAATGCAGAAAATTGATGCACAATTACTAGACTGTCATAAATAATTTCATCCAACCCATTGTAAAAAACACAACCATGATGACTTTTGATGGTTTTGATACTCCACTTCTCATTTTTTAAACCCAATGAAAATCCCTTGACATCTCAAATGCTTCATAGTTCTCACTCACAACTCAGACCTAAGTGTATCAGGTAATATCACCAATAAAGAAAGACTGTATCTTTTACCAGCAATATTCTCAACCTAATTAGGACCCCTAGAGTCACGTGCACCTCCTCTAAAGCAATCAGCTTGCTCATGGTTCTGACAGCCCGGTACCTTTGTTTCTGATGCAGTGACTGTAAATCATCATCCTTCGATGCAGACAGACATTGTGCTGATGACCTCCATATGCAATAGATGTTTCCAGAACGTAACTTCTTTTAGCTGAATTATTTCACAATCAACTATGATGTTGTCTATCTTGGTGAATAACCCACTCAGACTTTCCCTCTGATTTTTTACTTGATTTTCGAATGTGACATTTCCAAAAAGACATCTTCAAAGACTTTAAGGTTTTCCTCAATTCCGGGCAAAGTCGTGAGCCTCCACTATCAGAATACCATAGTGCTTCTCCTGTTGCATGTTGTAATATGTTCTCTAACTTAATATCTTGTGCGTTCTCTCACAAAGCCTGTAACATAGAACTTTGATAAGACCAGGTTTACCACAATAATAGCAGCCAACCATTCATCCATATTATATCACAACAGGTCTCAGCTTTCTGGCGCATCATCTCAACTTATGTAATTGGTTCTGAACCTTGCACAAACTTCACAGATTATGTCTTTGCAGCAAATATATTTCCTTGAAACCTCAGAACAAAACAACATCTCTTCACAAACAATGTATTCGTCTTCTGAATTAACCTTCAGTTGAACAAACAATTTTGAGATGACCATACTCTTGGCAAATATGACGTTTAACGAACAACACCAAATCGTTTCTGTCGACATCTCTGTATTCTTTTGTAGATGTTTTTCAAAATCAAAACAATTCAGTATTCAGATGGAATAGCTGATTGTTGTAGATTATACACAGAGAAGACAGAAGAACACTTTTTGCAGATTTGATTTCCTTTCTTTTCAAACTCATCTTTTGCACCTGCATCAATCTCCATCACACAATCGAACTGAAATCTGCAGCCTTGTTTTCCTGCTACAAATTCTTGTATCAGATTAAATAAATCCAATCAAATCAGACCTAAGAGACTTTGTTTCTACTTCTGCATTTGTCACTCTTCTAGCGTCTGCTCGTGATACTGTTCCACCACTAATCACGCCTCTGATTTAATCTCTATGAGAAACCCAAATCAGCTCCCTTCTGATACACCCGAACACAAAATCTCTCGCAACAACTTCAAACAAACCTTCTAACCACAAATCCAGGACCATACCCGAAAATAAGAACGAATCTCTAACGAGTCCCGCTCTGATACCAATTGAAAATACATATTTGTGGTTAGATCTATGTGTTCTACTGATTGATGTGTGTATCAAATATGTACGAGCATAAAGTAAAGAACACATAGAATTTGTTAACGAGGTTCAGTTCTCCAACCTACATCCCCATGACCAAGTCTAGAAACCAATCCACTAGAATAAGAAAGCAATTACAATTGCATACAGTAACCAAACACAACCGTTCTGATCTACCGCACTTATCTACCTGGATTTTGAAAACAGTATCAAGCACAGCATGCTTGAATACAACCAGCAGCACTGGTGCAACATCAACTTCTCTGATGGCTGCGATCTCCAAAGAACAAACCACCAACAGGTCTTGAACCATGTCTGGTGGGACGACGCCACACACCAACGTGTGCCTGTCTCGATGATACCCTAGGCGTGTCAGTCTTCATGACAGCCGCCTCTTGGTATTTATACTTCAAGAGCCAAAACCCTAGACGACTTAAGCCAAGCTCTAAGTGTCTACAAGTAATTGGGATTATCTTGAAACAAGCCCCCCCACGGCCCAATCACGAATCAGCTCAGCAAGACTTTGACACGTCAGCTTCCCACTTTTGTTAACTCCTCTGCTTCCTGAACTCGCTCTTGATGAACCACGATTCAGCTCAGTAAGTCTTTGACACATTAGCTTCCACGTCTCTGTCAACTCCTCTGCTTCCTGAACTCGCGTCTGATGCAACTTATGATTCTCCAACTCGCAGCTCACAGAAGCCTGCATCATTAGTCTCGTCAGCTTCATGAGCTTGTGTCTGATGCAACTTATGATTCTCCATCTCGCAGCTCTCAGCTCTCAGAAGCCTGCAACTTCCTGAAAGGATATCTTTCCTTCTCTCCTTAACATCCAAGACTTCAGTATGTTGATCACGTACATACGTTCTCCAAGCTCTATGTCACCGTGTATCACATATCAAGTCAGGATCTGTATCAGCTTCATATCACAGCATACTTTCGTTATGTGTCGAACACTGTATGAGCACCTGCATCACATACTTCTACAGTGTCCGTATCAGGTCTTGCTACTATCTCAGAATCTGTGTCAGTTCTGTCTCAGCGTCTCTGTCCAAACTGCCACACTAGCAATGTCAATTCATTCTCAGCCTCTTTGTCATATATTGATACTAACAGAGTCTGATCACTTGTGTCTCTGCATTTCTCTACAGCAGCCTCTGTGTCATGTACTGCTACTGTCTCAGAGTCTGAATCACTTACGTCTCTGCATTTCTCTGATACAGCCTTTGTGTCATGTACTAATACTCCAGCTCTGGTACATGCTGTTCGACTAGCTTCTCAAACCAGTCAGCAATACACTTACAGTTCGAAGTCTTGACTTATTCCAGACAGGATGGAGCTCATTCTGTGGTTTATTTGATGATGTTGAAAGTTTTTTTTTATAAAGAGAATTGGTTTGGAACTTTGAATGTTCATGCGTTAAGAGTTCTACTTCTCTAAAGAACGTAGATGGACTAAAAATCTTAGTTCATTGTTTCTAGTTTAGGCGGTGCTAGTGCCATTTTCATATACTATCCAAAATCACAAATAATAGTATATAGATCTCAAAGATTAGATATTTACGGAAATGTTTAGGAAAGTTTATACCTTCTTATATAATTTTACTTGGATTTTCTATGTTTCTACATTAATTTGCTGGTGTCTGTTGCATGTGACATCACATCAGACGGTCACTTACATTCCCTTCCACATGCATAGAGTTCATCTGCAAATTAAAATTATAGTAAGTTATCATGACATGCTTAAAAAGATTTTGCTTTGCAGGTTTTAAAAGCTTAAGAAGATTAAGAAAACTGGAGATTCTGGATCTCTCTAAATGAATTCAACAACAGCATCTTTCCTTTTCTTAATGCTGCTACGTCACTTACAACTCTTTTTCTTCGGGATAATTACATGGATGGCCCATTTCCCATTAAAGGTATGTTTCTCCATCCAGCAAAATATAGTTATCGCTGACGTATCTTTGGTTAGATCGTTTGCTAATCACTACAAATTAAATTGCTTTCTCCTTATTTTTAGTTCTCATCGTTCCTATATTCGCTTGAACTCCTTTTCAGAATTTAAAGACTTGAAAAACTTGGAACTGTTGGATCTGAGTGAAAACATATTTAACGGCTCCATGCCAATAAGAGGTAGAATTTAAGTCAATTATGACTATCCATATCATGTAAATGCCATCTTTCTTTTCTAGAGTAGAGCTTTAACAGATTTAACTCTCTACATAACTGTTGTAATTATTTTATTCCATCTTTAAGAACATTCCAGTCCATATCAATTACATGTGTCTTTGCTTTGTATATCTCTGTTCTGTGGCAGAGTTTCCTTACCTGAAGAAGCTGAAAGCTCTGGATCTAAGTCTTAATGGATTTTCTAGCTCAATGGAATTGCAAGGTAAGTTTGCTCAAGTTTTTAATTTTTATTTTTTTGTTGTATTTAGAGTGGAGATGAATATAGCTTATTTATATATTCCCAAAAGAATGTTTTTTTTTCAAAGTACAACCTTTCCTTTTTGTCTTTACTTTCTTTCAGAACTAAAGAGTTTGACTAACTTGGAAGTTCTGGGTCTTGCTAGGAATGATTTTCGTGGACCTATACCAATAAAAGGTTGACTTGTCTTTGCTTCACCTCCAAAATTTTCTATGTGAACAACATAACATTTTACGTCTGAAAAGTGTCTCGTGAATTCTCAAGACGAATACAACTACTTTTATTATACTACTCATCATCTTGTTGTTTTCGAAACTATCTTTTTGCAGTTTTTTTGTGAAATGAAGAATCTGCGGGAGCTCGATCTTAGAGGAAATTATTTTGTAGGCCAGATTCCTCTGTGTTTAGGTAGCTTAAACAAGCTACGGTTTTTTGACCTCTCATCAAACCAATTGAATGGAATTATACCATCTAGTTTCAGTGGCTTCGAGTTCCTCGAATATCTATCATTGTCAAATAATAGCTTTGAAGGCTTCTTCTCGCTCAGTCCACTTGCCAACCTCACAAAGCTCAAGGTGTTCAAACTTTCATCAACATCTAGCATGGTAAAAGTAGAAACAGAAAGTACTTGGCAGCCAAAATTTCAACTGAGTGTTGTTGTACTACGATTATGCAGCTTGGAGAAAATCCCTAACTTTCTCGTGTACCAAAAGAACTTGCGTCTAGTTGACTTATCCAGCAACATATTATCCGAAAACATTCCTACCTGGCTGTTGGAGAATAATCTAAAACTTGAAGTCTTACAGCTTAAGAATAATTCATTCACTATATTTAAGATATCTGCAATAGTGCATAATTTGCAGGTCTTGGATTTTTCCGAAAATGATATTTGTGGAATGTTGCCTGATAATATTGGCCATGCGCTTCCAAATTTGGTATATATGAATGGCTCGAAGAATGGGTTCCAAGGAAATTTGCCATCATCTATGGGTGAGATGAAGAACATTTCTTACCTGGACTTGTCTTATAATAACTTCTCTGGGGGGTTATGGGTTGTTTTTCATTACAACTTCTGAAGTTCTCTCACAACAAATTTAGCGGTCCATTCCTCCCTAGACGAACAAACTTCACTTCATTGTCTGTGTTAAGAATGGATAACAACTTATTTACAAGGAAGATCGGAGTTGGTTTGCTTTCCTTGACAAGTTTGACAACACTAGACATATCCAACAATCGTCTCATAGGTGCTATTCCAAGTTGGATGCCTAACTTATTTTTGGATTCCTTATTGATGTCAAACAATTTCTTAGAAGGTGTGATACCACCCTCTCTACTAGACAATTCATATCTTAACTTTTTAGACCTCTCTGGAAACCTATTATCTGGAGCCTTACCGTCATTGCATAATCATATTGCACAGGGGACAAAGTTGTTCCTACACAACAACAACTTCACAGGGTCAATTCCGGACACATTGTTGGGAAGTGTCGAGATACTTGATCTGCGGAACAATAAACTCTCTGGGAGTATTCTGCTGTTTGTAAATACTCAAGACATAAGTATTCTTTTGTTGAAGGGAAACAATTTAACGGGATATATTCCAAGGCAGCTGTGTGATTTGAGCAACATCAACCTTTTAGATCTTTCAGATAACAAGCTCAATGGCTCCATACCTTCATGTCTCAATAATTTATCATTTGGACTAGGAGGGGGGGGGGGGGGGNGGGGGGGGTTGAACATCTACATTGGGGGAGTTGGAGAGGGTCTTTACTTTGGATTTTCCAAGTCTACATTTGTGGTTGAGGATGTCGAATATGACTCCCATACCTATATGGAATTTGAAATCAAATTTGCAGCGAAGCAACGGTATGAGTCTTACACTGGAGAATCTGAGTTCAGCGATGGAACACTTGATTATATGTATGGGTTTGATATGTCAAGGAATGAACTAAGTGGTGTTATTCCAGCAGAGCTTGGGGATCTCTCGAAACTGCGAGCCCTAAATCTATCTCACAATCACTTGTCAAGTCCTATACCGGACAGCTTCTCTAAACTGAAAGATCTTGAGAGCCTTGATCTTTCTCATAACATTTTACATGGAAGAATTCCTCACCAACTAACCAACCTCACTTCTCTTGCTGTCTTCAACGTCTCTTACAACAATTTATCAGGCATCATTCCTCAAGGAGGACAGTTTAACACCTTCAATGATAATAGCTATTAAAAGGCAATCCTTTTCTTTGTGGACCACCAACCGATAAAAGTTGCGAAGCTAAGAAGAAATCAGAGGAAGCAGATGATGGAGGAGGAGAAGAATAAGAAGATGAAGATGCTATTGACATGTTGGTCTTCTATTTGAGTACTGCATCAACTTGTGTAATTGCGCTGATATGCATTCTTGTACTTATGTGCTTCGATTGTCCTTGGCATCAAGCATGGCTCCGCCTTGTTGATGCTTTCATCGACTCAACAAAAATTATGCTGTCTTAAAATCATTTAAGCTCAGTTCTTGGATATTCCTTATCAAGCAGAATATGGCATGGATCCTCTATGTTTTTGTAAGTATATGGGCTTTGGATTTAACTTACATGTAGTATATATTTCTGGAGTCTCTACACTAAGGAGTGAATTGGTTTTACACTAAGGAGTGAATTGGTTTTGGGTAATGAGTTGAAGTGGTGAGATCTCCACAAACCTTGGAGATCTTCTTTATGTTGAACTTCAAAAAAAAATCCCCTTTGGGCCAAGAAAATGATTTTGTTGTTTTTATTTTATTTTATTTAAAAGCAAGAAATTTATTACTTTTTTACTTCTAAAAAAGAAGCTTAAACCCTACTAAAATGGCGATTGTATTATCTTACTTTTTTTGGCCAGTCGCCACCACTATCTTCATATCCGTTCTCTCCTTCTTTATTGCTCTCAAAATCTCCTCTCACCTCTACTCCCTAATGTTTAGGCTCTGTTAATTTAATTGTCGCAGCGATAGCGACATCGTCAAACCAAAATCGTGGTATATGCAGGGGCGGACGTACGTTACGACCAACAGGTCACGTTCCCCCGACTAAATTTTGAATTTTTTTTAAGTACTTAGTTCAAAATCTTGATTTTTTTTTAAATAATTAGCTTAAATTCCATGATAATGCCTCCGACTAAAAGTTATTATGGATCCGTCCCTCCATATATGCAACGAATAGCAGAGCAAAACGACGGTGGTGAACCTGTCAGAGTGTTGTTGAGCAGACGAGGGTTGCACATAAGAAGAAGAGTCAATGAAAATTTCAGCAACAACGTAAAAAAGATGTTGCGTCTCCAAAATCAACGTTGGTTTATGTTCTCCACATTCTTGGGCTCCAAGCAACTTATATATACATATAGATGTGCTGCAATAATTAAAAGAAGAGTCAATTAGTGAAATGACAAAGGATGGATGTAATATTAGGTGAATAACAACGATGTGACATAATATTTGGTTACTATTTATGTCGAAATTTTTTTTGACGTTTTTATCCTTAGTTTAATATATATGCGGGTTTGTTTCATCACTGTAAAATATATATATACATAATATTATAATGAGCTATGTAGAAAAATATATGTCTATATATGTAAATAACATGTTATCTATTTTTGTAATATGTTAAAATATTTATTATACAAAATAAATATTTAGATGTATCTATAACTTTCTATTTAGTGTGGTAACTAAACTTTTAAACGTTAATTTTCAAATTAACATATTTATGTGGGTGAGCGAGTGGAGAGAGAAAGAGATACATCCTATCATTTTACTTGTAATTATCTTTGAAGATAATAGGGGCAAAATAGATTAATAAAAATCAAATAGTGTTTAGAACAGTGCTTTGTCATTTCGCCAATTAGATATTTATTCTTTTGCTATTAGCTGCAAATACTCTTAAAAGAACATGACTTTAGTTTTTTTTTTTATTAATGGCACATTGGCAGTGGTAAAAGTGCCTTAAAAAAATACATACATTTTAATTAATTAAATTTTATATTTTGGTTCTTTGTTTAATAAGTTCTTGAATTATGCCTTGGTATATAAGCCCAGAAAAATTTTGAGGGGATACTTTAGCAAACTTCTTTTCTAATCTTATTTTCCTTAACTTATTTGGTTACCAATAAAAATTTTCTTATGGGGTCATTTACACCGTAACACACTTTTTGAATTTTTTTCTTACAAAATACTCTGTTTTGAGAAAGTATACATTTATGTCTTTGGAGCCTATCGAGTGGTGGTGATTAGGACCGGCCCTGAAATTGCGGAAGTTAAAAAAAAACTGGAAGTTTTTCTAAGGTTTAGAAAATTGGAGGCCTATTACCTGTAAAAAAATTGGAAGCCAATTTGCAAATAATTTTCTTTAACAATTTTTTGAAAAAAAATTAGGGATCAAGACACATGTTTCACTTGGTGGTGGTGGCTCTCGATTACTCTGTCGTTGTGTTTTTCTTTGATGTTTGTTGGTGCAGCGGGATGGGGGTTGCCAGGGCTTCATTTCAAAGGAGGTGGCGCTTGGAGGACTATTAAGGTCATATTCCATCTGCTGCCGTGGTGCTGCCTTAGGCAAGTTCGTTGCTCGCTGGAGAATAGGTTTCAGAGGAAGAGTTCACTGGCGTTGACGGAAGTTACGCCGTAATCGAGCTCAGTGACTTCGATGGAAGTTTGTTTGAGGAGGCTGCTCGGACATTCGAGACCGAGAACAAGCTTATTCTTTCTAATTTGTAACGTGAATGCGGATTGGGTTTTTGGTTTTCGGCCATGTAAGATTATTTTGCAGGTTCCAAATTTATGGTTTTCATTAACCCGTACAAGCCTTATGTTTTTCATCTTCTGAGGTTTTGAAAGCTTGTTTCGGTTCGGAATTACTCGTAGCATCTAGGACAACAATCTTCTAGGTAGCTTCCAGAGAAGGCCTTTTAAGCGTTTTAGCATGTCCCTTGTTGTAATATTTATTCGGGTTACTCTTTGTCATTGCTAGCCAATAGATTTATTTTCCATCTTTCCTTTACTAGTTTTACGAGTATCTTCTGTTAATAATTTGAAAATAATACAAATATGTAACATTAAAAAATAAAAAAATATGATGAAATAATATTAAACAATATGGGGTCCACCGTGATTTCAGAACAGTCCAAAAGCGAACGATGTCGAATGAATATTTCTCCTCTTTTTAAAAAAATAAAATAAAATAATTAAATAATTTCATTTTCATTAAAGAACCCTCAAATTGAAATTCCCCCAGCGACCATCGTTCATATTCTTCGCCGTTATTGTTCTTAAAAGCCAAAGCATATTCCTTTTCCATCTCTTTCGTCAAAAGATCCCAAAAACACCAAAAAGCTTGAAGCTTTCTTTACGTTCGTCGTCTTTTCTCATTCCAATCTCCTGCAATTTCTTCTCCGGGTAATACATTTACGTCGCGTGCAATCTTCGAAATTTGACTCTTAATTTTGCGTTTTTAGTGATATTAATCGCGTCTTAGGATCAACTATACGAAATCTAAACAACGATCACGAAATTGGCTTATAGGAACTATTAAAAATCGAGGCTTTTTCGTGATTGTGTAACTGGTTCGGCTCTGATTCTTGGTTCTGATTCTTGGCTCCGATTTGAGGGTTGATCATCGATTGTTAGAAGCTGGCCTTGATTATGGTTTTGTCTTTTCTTTGATTTTCTTGCAGAACATTTTGAAAAAAAATCAAGTCTTTGCCACTTCAAAAGCTTTTAAATGCCAAATATGGATTCCAATGGTGGACAAGTATCACAAATTTTACCAAAGAGGAGTTTTTTACGCAACGAGTTGTTTTCGCAGTTGCAGATACCCGGAAGCTTCGCCTTGGAAACATTTAGTTGCATCTCCAAGTTCACAGGAGCTTTGATTTGTTGGTTTTCACAAAAAAGGGAAATTTCAAACTATCAATTGAGCTCAAGGTGTGATGGTTCATTGAAACATGCGAAGAGTTGTTATCCGAACTACTCTGTGTTTGATTTTCAATATGGATCAAAAGATTTGATCCCTGGCTTCTTTGGGAACATTTCTAAATCGACGGTTCAACACTTTGTTGATGAAGCTGAGAGGCTACATTCATGTTCTGTGCTCTCCTTGGCTACTGCGCTGATACCTTCTTTTAATGAAATGTGAGTTTTATCAAACTTGTTCACACTTGAACTCTCTTTGGGACATTTTTATGATTGTAGTTACATTTGTTAGGTCGGCGAATGGACTTGCTCTGCCACTAGGGAGTAAAGATGTTCAACCACAGGTGAATATTGAACATAGGACTTGTCAGGTTGGTCGTGAAGAATCT
Source organism: Kernera saxatilis (assembly GCA_900406395.1). NCBI lineage: Eukaryota > Viridiplantae > Streptophyta > Magnoliopsida > Brassicales > Brassicaceae > Kernera > Kernera saxatilis. The sequence continues at coordinate 51,377 of OVAY01000371.1, forward strand.
AGCGCGTTGAGTTTTCACAAATTGGACTGGACAAGACAAACTGTGGAGCCACGAACAGGGATCGAATTCCCAATGTCGTTGAAGAAGAACGCTTCGGGATTCACTTCTGAGGTTCTTATAGCTTCTCCTTCTCAGTTGTTTATTCTTTGTCATTACAACTTATGTTAAGAGTCACCAAAGAAGAGATTTTTACGTTCTACAAGTTGATACGTTTTGGATTCATCCCAAATTTAAAGGTGCTTGTTGCAACTGGATCTCGGACAATGAAAATTATCAGAATTAAATCTCTAAAAGTATATGCATTTGGTTTTTGTAAGTGCATTCTAGCTTTGTATCTTCCTATCTTTACAGAATCATCTGTAAGTATATAGCTTTGTATCCTAACTGGAACTTCTCTGCATTTAGATGTTCATCCTTCCTCAGTCTGCCAGAAGCTTGGCCCAAAGTATGCCTCTTTTCCAGCAAGCAAACTCGACAAATGCGATGACTTATACAAAGACCTTCTTAGGTATCATAGCCTTTGTTCGTAGTATAACATCTTTTGATAGATTTGTACACTTTGATTGGTCTGAGTTCTACTCTGATTTAGTTGATGTAGCTTTGAGTATCTAATTGGGACATTTCTTCTGAAAGTCTTTTATCTGAGTTTTTCAGAGAGGATATTGTTATGAGTGTGAGGCTTGTGGTTAACTACAATGGCTTGAAGATCAATACTGTGAGAGAGTAAGTGGAAGTTATAACATATTGATCATCTTGTAGCATTACGCTTAAACACGGCAAGATAATCTTGTCACTTTTCTGTCTATTTTTCAGTGTTTTTGAGAAATCTCTGCGTGCTCGTTTGGTGAAGGTGAAGCAAAATATTATATACTCTGATAAGCACTTTGAATTAAGCTTTTTAGCCGTATCATAATTCATAAGCTTCTGCATTTTTCATTTCAGGCAAATCCAAAAACTAATTTCCGTTGCTTGGATGATTTTGGTTCATTCTTCACACAAGACATTTCAATACCCGTGGTATACTCCATGGCTAATCCTTATACTCAGCACTTTACATATAAACAAACGCACATAGACGCGTAAAGACTCATTTTTTAGTGGCTCATTACAGGGAACAATAATAGACTTTCGACGCACAGCTGATGGACAACTAATCACAGAGAGTGAGTAATTAATTATTTAGACTAGAGAGAAACTCTTGTTCTGCTACATTATTTTGCATTCTGTATACAAATAAAAGCTTCCTTTGCTCTTTAAAACATTTGCAGTTGGTGGTAACCTGATTGGTGCTGTTCGTAGCAAGGATCTTTGCAGTTAGTTTCTTGTTTCTTGATCTTTCTTTTGTTTATTGGTTTTGCACCTGCGTGCTTACTACCTAAGTCCAAGGGCTGAGATATGCGATTGCGAACCTTGCAGGGGCATTTTTTGGTATGTACATTGGAGATGTTCCGGTTTCTGAGCAGACAAAAGAGGAGATTGGTAGGAACGTTGCGGGAATCATAAAGAGGTGCTGAAAAATCGCTCTAGACTTCTTACAATGGCCTCTGAGTTTTAGAAGAAGGCGATTGCGTAGATTTTTTACGGAATATAAATAACATTTGTGACACGAAGTTGTATTAGATTGTCTTGATTTGTATGAAAAGCATGTTCGTTATTGTATCCTTTGATGAAGGAAAAAGAAGAAAGTGCTTAACTGATTTTAGTAGTGCATGAATGTGTTGAAGTGTTTTAGGTTTAGCTTCCTACAAATCCATAATTCATAAAGAATAATAACATAACACTAGAGTTGATCTAAACGTATGATTGATTGGATTGGTATTAGTGCGGTGGCAAAGTTTTGGTGGAGTTCGAATGGTCAACAAAAAAGTTTATACGGGTTGGTACGGAAAAAGATGTGTCCGGGTAAATAGAGAAGGTGGAACCGGCTTTCTAGCTATTACTTATGCTCCGGAATCAAATTTTTTTCTAAGGTTTTCAAGGATCGGTATTATTAAAAGATCCTTTGGACCCAATAAAGTCTTAATCTTTGTTTTATGGATGGAGGAATATATATTACCTGAGTTAGAACTCTTGTTGAAAAATCCTTGATTAAAAAAGTTGGTTTCAAGTTCTCTATATCAGTATGAAATGATCCTTGGATAACAGGCCGGCGCCTGAAGCCAACGACTTGTAAGGAGCATAACTTTCACCCCTCTCACGGTCAATCAATTGATTGATATGACGATAAGGATGTGAAATATGGAGCTACTTAATGTACTCATTGATCTAGTAGATATTTCAATCATTCAATAAGTATCCCTATAAGTAGTACATACAATCTATACACACTAGGATGAAAATTTACTTAGTCGGACAAGTATACGATCAAATACGGATATTGCACTGAACAAGAGGGTCCATACACCATATATATCCACAATGCATGCTTATGGACCAGACGTTTACTCATACAAGCACATACTTGAAAATTGAAGTGTCTTAAAAAAATTTGACATTTTATATGGCAAGCTATAACGGGTTATCAGTCACATTAAATCTTAGAAACATAGACAAAAGTTGTGAAACACAGTTTAAAGCAAAAGAAGAGACAATTACTTATGATCTTTCTGAATGCCCTCTAGCGTTACAAACTTGACCATCTCACAGGTACCAACAACACTGGGAGTTTTCTTAATGGTATCAATCTTTTCTAACTTGGTCTATCTATTGGCGGCTTCCAAAGGATAGCTAGGATTCTAATTTTCGATGGATTATTTGGTACATTTGAAAATTTAGAAATGATAAAGTTTTCAAAAATCTGAATAGGAATCCACATGAGATTTTAAAGATTGCAGAAAATAAAGCTATAACTTGAGAGATGGCACAAGTCGAAGAACATAAATAGTATATACTGCACAACTCGCTAGACAATGGTCTAGAAATTTCATAAATAGTATTGTATTGTATATATATGGTAAAAAGGGAATTAACATATCATAGATCAGTCGCTAGCTCTACATAAAATAATGACATAACTTGCATGATATATATATAATATTTGTTTTTTTTCTTATGATCTTCAATCGGTTAAGTACAAATAAATTTCCATTTTGAAAGCATATATGAGTTTACTGGTCTTCTTCGATTTTAAGCTGAAACAAAATAAACTTTATGTTAAAGTCTAGTCATATTTATCTTTTAGAATGATAAATCTTATTTATTGGATATTAACCTATAAATACCTTTCTAATATTGCTGAGAGTAGAAACCAGATGGTCTTCCATGATACTGAGTCGGGCCAAATCATCAACTCTATATGGATTCTGCCAATCCCTTTTTAAATTAATAAAATCTCGTTTTAGTAAACTAAAAGTTAATATAATCAGTAAGTAAAAGTTTTCATAGATCAATTTCAATCATGATTTTGTTTTGTATCACTACCTCAAAATTGATATTTTCTCATCAAGCAATTCCATGGCTTCTCTCAGTTCAGTTACCTTATCATCTTCCTGAATTTTAATAATTAATTGTATATATATAATAAACAAAGAGTTAAAATAAAATAAAATACAATTCTTTCAAATACTCTTTACTATTTGTGTACCTGGGGCACTTCATCTCTGCAATGAATATAGAGCAAAAATTAGATCTAGTATACTGCATATAAATGCATATTTACTTATTATAAGAATATAATTGTACAAAAAAATAAAACATATATAATTGTACCTTTCTGATGGAACATGATAATTTTCACTTGGAGTTTCTGTAATGTTTTTGCTCAACAGTTTCTTCAAAGTCTATACATTGAGAGAAAAATGGATTTCATATTAGTTACACAAAAATTAAAATTAAAAACTCGGTTTTTTTGTGTGAAAGTGGCAAGTGAAAAATCAGACTTTTATTGATAAGTGATGAGTAAATCAAACCTTTATTGTATAGGCCCTCCTAATGCGTACATACAACATCAAATATCACATACATTAATTAAATTAAAAAAAAAACATGGCAATGTAATTATATAATAATATAACCAAAAAAAAACAGAAAGATCGAACCTCTCTTCCCGATCTTGTTCCGACATCATAGAAAGCCTCTCCAAGATTTTACTAAGGGGTCTGCAATTTCATAGGCATAATGTTCAAGAAAATATTGGTAATTTAATTCAGAAATGACAAACAATTCTACAATAACATTCCCTATTTCTAAATATGTTCGCAGCATTTTTATATTTCTTATAAATTGGAACCGGGTTCCATATCCACTCCTAAACTGTAATAGTTTCAATAAAAAAAATGGAAAAATGACATGAAAATAAAATTAACCATTTGGTATATCTTTGTGTACTCCTAAATTATATTTAGACTTTGTCATCCCGATATGCAAGATTTTTTTACCTCTCCATACGAGAGAGTGTGATCAACCTTTTATAGGTTTTATCGCTTTTTGGTCTTGTAATTGTCTCTCAATTTCATGTACTCTTTGATAGCTTAATTTTCTATAACTAATATAATCAAATTGGCCAAAAAAAAATATCCAACAAAGTGTGAATCAATTATTTGATATGTCCACAATCATCTAACGCGTTCTTGTAAAACTGATTATTTCATAATTGATTAAACGTTTAATCAAACTAGAAAACTCCTAAAGTTAACAATTGTTTAATTTTTTTTTTTTTCATTTTATTTTTTTCTAACATGTTTCATGTTAGTGTATATGTTATGTTCACGTATTTAAGTTTTTTTTGGACAAGAAAGAAAGTTAGCAACATAAAGAAAGAATAGACCTAGTACGATGTTTAAACAGAGTAGGCTTGGAGGTGGGAGAAAAGACAAGGAGAGCAATATCAACATCGCACAAAACTGCCATTTCCTCAGCTTTCTTTAAAATTCCTTTTTTACGTTTTGAGTATTTGCTTCTTCTCTCTTTCTCACACACTATTCTCTTCAATTCTATTTTCTTCCTCCCCATTTTTTTTTAGTTTTCTTCTTTCTTCCTTTGATTGATAATTTCCTCATATTTATATAGGTTTATAGGTTTGGAAGATGTTTATCTTGGGGCCATCAATGATATGATTAGAGGAGAATCTTCATTAAGTAAATGTGCTTTTTAAAAAGCTATATTTGGTACTTTAAGATTTGATCTCAAAGATTTTAATTGATATCATTAGTAGCCCACAGAACAAACAAAGTGTTTTTTTTTTTTGTTTGATAGATAAGTTGACATAAATCTTGATTATGTTCATTTCGACTTTTAATCTAAATTTAGTTAGATCAAATACATGTACCACAAAAAATACTCATTAATTCATATGATTACGTAGCACAAGACACGGTATATACACATAATTAACACAATGATTATATTTTTCTAAATTTTAACAATTCTTTTTTTAATACGTTCATAAATAATGATCATATTGCCTTCTTTTTTTAATGCATGGCTATCAAAACAGTAAAAATAGCACTAAATCTAACATAAATTATAAGAATGATCCTAATTTAGAAATAGATAATAAAAATCAATCTGTGTATTTAAAAGTTTGGTAAACGAGATTTTTTAATTAGTTGACTAATTAAAAACAAGGAGATATTTTAATTAAAACCCTATAATACTTCTAAACTCCTTTATAAAAACTACTTTAAATAAAATTAAGAGAAGGACACAAAATTCATGAAAATAAATAAAAAGGTTCAAAACCTTTAAGTTCATTTAGAAGATAAAGATAATTATTTTTGGTTGAAATGTTATATATATGTACTATTTACAAACTATGAAAACAAAATTTTAAAAAAATTGTTTGGTATAAAGAACAAAGAAACATGGCACTAAGCGTGGAATCAACTCATCTCCATAATAAGTAGTCCAATTTAGAATAAAAATCATGGGTATCAAAAAACTTCTAATTGCCGGAAAGAATTTTTACAATGCCACACTTCAAAGCGGTAATGATTAAATGTTTCTTCTTCGGCACCCACAACGCGAGCATTGTGGATCACAATTTACACCCCAAATCCGCAGATTTGTGATAATTGTGTAGTGTGTGTATAGAATTTATCTAATCTTCAAATTTTAACATTTGTAATTCCTTAAAACACATATTAAAAAATTACAAGTGCAAGGTAACTGATAGTGGTAAGTAGAAGGCTAGAAGCCGAACCCATAAAAAAAACTTTACAAGTCAAAAGGATTTGCAAGAAACGATATAAACTAGGTTATTAGGCTTTACTAAACCTAAGCACTAATCATGAACATAATATCAATACACAAAACTAGAGACAAGATAAAGAATAAACTTAGCAGTAAACATGATTATTAAAGACAAAATATAAAGTGAACACTAAAGATTAAACAAGACTATAAAATATATTAACTTTAAAAAAAAAAAAAAACAATAATGATCGAAAAAGTTGATCCTGGATCAGGATATGTTAGAGGAGATGTTTTATGGTTGATTTTAGACTAGATTCTTATGAATGCTAGCTAGCAATAGACACATTTACAAGGGACTAGTCCATGGTTTGTGATAAAAGCCCTAAGCTACAAAGGCTCATAGAAGTAACCGTTGGGAAGCTATCTGTCTTTTGAGCTAGTTTTAAGTTTTGGTCCATAACCACAAAAATCCATAAAATTCGTTGTTAAGTAACTGTGCTCTAAGCTCAGAAAAATGTCTTTCAAGCATTTTTCAAAAACATTAGTTAAATCTGGAAAAGTTTAGGATATTGATAAAGAGTGATAAAATTCTATGTCGCATGGACCTCTCTAAGTGATGAAACTTATAGAGATCGAGTCTTTCTTTTCATATATCAACCTCTAAACATCAAACATATACTACAAGAAAACGCACCGTTTGCATCAAATTTTTATGACAAAATTTAGCCGTTGTTAATTAGCGCTAACTTTACGAGGAGATTGCGTCAAATTGAAATTTTGACGTAAATTTGTCGTAAATCTGGGTTGAAAATATTTGATGTAAAATTGTCGGTAATTTGGGTTCTAAAAACAGCGTAGTTATGACGATAGTTAAACAACATCGAATTACGTCCAATTGAAATCAATGCAAACTAAAAACGTATTAATAACCGTAAATAAATTAGGTGAACACATTTATTTTGATATCATGGCACCGGTTTTTAAATAACTAACGACCTATTGTTAATTCATGGGAAAATACCATAAAAAACTTCCAACTAAACACATTTTTCTAACTAAAACATCTAACTTTTTGGGTTTCTATTTCAAACCTCCAACTAAATTATTTTTTAAAAAACAAACTTTAAAGTTACTAAATATGTGCACGATAGAGAGTTGACTAACGGTCAATGTTAACACCGTTAATGAAAAATAATTATTAATATTTAAATCCAATTTTTTAAAAAAAATTCGAAAAAAAATTCAAAAAAATGGAAACAAATTCTGAAAACTCCAAACAAATTCAAACTAAATTTTTAAAAAATAAATATTAAAATTCATAAAGAAAATTGATAATTAATAATTAAAAGTAAAATACTAAACTATAATTTTGTTTTTGATGTAAAAATTGTAGAATTTAGGGCAAAATATATAAATGATAATAGATATGTGTATTACGGTTATGTCGAAAAAACATGATTTTGCGGTTTTGACGAGAAAATACGGTTTTACGGTTTGGCGAGAAAACATGATTTTGCGCTTTTGTTTTTATAAAATTAAAAAATTTCTAATTTTTGGAGTTTTTGTTAATTTTTGGAATATCTTTCGAAATTTTTTCAAAATTTTTGAATTCTTTAAAAAAAATTAGGAGATGAATATTAAAAAAAAATTACCGTTAGTCAACTCTCAGTCGTGCATACTTTTAATAATTTCAAGGTTTGTCGTAGAAAAATAATTTAGTTGGAGGTTTGATATGGAAACCCAAAAAGTTTGATGTTTTAGTTGGAAAATTTTCAAGGTTTGTTAATATATGTGTTTTATTGGCAAAACATAATAGGTTTTTTTTGTAAATCCGAAGGTAAGAAAAACTTTCTATACAAAAAACACTCATTGTCTCCGTAAAAGATATCAATATACGAATAGTAAAGCCGGATGTATTTGCATAAAGATTTGGAAAGAGGGGTAATGAAAAAGTATAAAGTTAGGATTAACAGATTCATGTATCAGGCGCAAAATATGCAAATTACTTTGGGTCATTACCAGCTTTTGTAATTGGATTATTGGATTTTAGTTTTTGACTATAAATTTTTTTTGGACTATGGACAATGCATGTGGAGATTTGTTTGGCGTTGATAGGGGTGAGTTATCATCAGCGAAGTTTATATGCTAGATAAATTAAAGAATAAAGAAATGTATAAATCAAATGACTATTACCCCTAGAAGGAAGTGGAAGATGAATACAAACTAAACTGATAAAATTTCAAAATTTGAATTGTCAATTAAAAAAAATGTCTCAAAATTTTCAGTGGTCGCTTGATACTCCTTAGAGAGTGCTCAACAACTTTTATTATTACAATTTTCTAATATAACTTTATCCTATTTGATCCATAAAAGGTAAAACTTTTTTTTATTAGTGTAAATCTTTTGAATATGGCTGAGATAATATAACAACAAATTTTTTTATAACTAATATATGTTTTCTATATAACATAATTTGTTAGAAAAGATTGTGTGGTGTTTTGAAATTCAATTATAGATCTTATTTGTTAAAGGAACTATCTTTTGATTGTTTTTTTTTTTTTGAAATGAATGTTAAATTATATTCACACAAAAAAACTGTTTTGCAACAAGTGCTGCTACAACTTTGTAAAGGAGAACGAGCTTAACCTATATAAATATCCTGGAAAAAAAAATTAGTTACGCGTCGCAAACCACGCAACAAGCGCTGACTCGTAACGGGGGTCTTTGGTTCGAATAGAACTAATCCTATTTCGAACCGTTTTATCTATAATCTTGATCATTCTAGCTGCTGATGTAGCTTGTTCCCCATGCCGGCAGCCATTTCTTTCCTTCCACAGCTGAGAGACTGACGTTTGAAAGCTGTATCGCAATAAGAACGCTTCAACAGGAGGTAGGGGAGGATCCGAGATAACCTGCAGAACTGAAGTCCAGTCAGACACAAAATGTTGTTTCAATATGCCTTTGACGAGCGTAGACCAAATCTCATGACCATAGGGGCAAGAGAAGAACATATGGTTGCGCGATTCGGGTTGATTCACACATAGAACACATCGATCAGATATGCCTACATTCCAACACTGCATGCGATCTGCTGTAGTTAACCTATCATTGATAGCCAACCAAGAGATAAAAGCAAATTTCGGAGTACGATGAGTGCACCAAATGCCTTTTGCCCACGATACTTTTGGATACCGCAATCGAATTTGAGTCCAAGTGTCTTGAGCTGAAAAAAACGACTTAAATTTCCCATTCTTTCCTCTCCAAAGCAGTATATCCTCTTCTCCACTCGACCTTTGAAGACGTGTCTCCTGTATTATATCTTCGATTTTGTTCAGCAATTCAACCCTATGCCTTCTTCGTCTATGTGTATCGAGCACCGTGGATACTAGCACATCAGCTGGGGCCCCCATGTCAATTACCCCCCTAGCTCCTACCAGCTTCATCAACTCACCCATCTCCGACCAATTGTCATACCAAAACCATGTCGAGCTACCACTTTTGATCTTGACTTTGCAGAACTCATACGCCACATCTCTGAGTTTTAGTAATTTCCTCCACATCCACGACCCCTTTATTTGATTGTCCCGCACAGACCAGATAGAGGTATCGTGAAGCAAATAGTTCTGAGACCATTTCACCCAAAGCGAATTTTTGGCCGAGAGAAGCCTCCATATGAGTTTCAAACAACTATCAAATATTTTCCCATCTCCTTGTTGATGTCATGATCTGTTATAAAGTTTGTTTGGAAATTGAGTCTTATTTTTTTTTAATTAATTTTTTACTGGATTAGAAAAGTTTGTGTGATGTTTATAGATTGAATTAAGATATTTTGTTAGATTTGTGAAATCAGTCCTTTTGTTTGCTATCAATGAAATTGTTTATACTTGTGTTTCTCTGTTAAAATCCTTGTCCTTAACAAAGTATTTTCAATCTTTATATTGATGTTATGATATGTTATCAATTTCTTTTTGAAATTAAAGTTTTGTATTGAATTGTAAATTTATGTGTTAAAGATGTCAGCAGAATAAAGATTATTTCTGATTTATTAATCATAAAATATCATAATTCAAGTAATGGCTTATGTTTTTCGATTTTGTTAAACTAGACATGAATACTTGTATTTTTACTATATAGTTTGTATATAATACATGAATACTTCTACCAATAGAATACTTTTCTTTAGTTATCTCGATATCTCGAAATCTCGAAACTGTGTTGTGTTCGGAAAAAAAATAATTTTACAAGAACCAAAAGTTCTCAGCTAAAAACTCCTATCAAATTCTTCGGCAATCTCCAGGAGCTTTTAGCTCTAGGACAGTTGGTTCTTCTACGATTATTTCTCCGCAGCATTGCACAGTTCAACTAATTGGCTAGAGGTTTCTATCTTTAAAGTCTCGACAATGTCAAGATCACATGCAAAGCAACATCGTAAGTGTAAGAAGATGGAAAGATATGCAGTAAAGTCATACTTTTTTAAGCAAGTCTTCAAGTCTGGTGAACTGTGTCATATACTATAATTCATGTAACTCATTTGTATGCTCTCACTCTCAAACTGATTCGATCTTATTTGTCTCACCAATCCCCTTCGATTTCAAACTATGTCCTTTGAAATGACAACCTATAACGAGATACTAAAGCTATGTTTGGGTATATTATATATGCAATGCTAGTTATAAGTTATTAATATATATACTAAACACAATCTTTTATATTATTTAATCGTACAAATCGACTATATATGATAAAGCAAAAAAAAAAAAAGAATAGTGAATGGAAGGAATTAACAGACAGTCGAAGTCGAGCATATCGTTCAACTTCACTAGAATCAAAAGCAATGTCTTATTTTTTTTCCCGCTCATCATAAAAATAAGTCGGAACACAATGCCCCACGTGTGTAAGTAGGAGATTGCTCCTAAAGCAGTGGACGATCTTTGAGCAAGTGTAGTGATAAGCATCAACTTAACTGATGAGCATCTAAACACTGGTTCAATACCAACGTGTATCAAACACACATGGCGGTTTAGTTCATGTCTTAATATTACTATCAACATTGCAAAAAGCTTAGCATGTTTTCCATCTTCTTCTTCCTTTACTTTATGATTCTGGAAGTGGTATTGTCTTTGGCTTTGACAAACTAGAGAGCAAATACAAAGCTTTTGTTTTCCTCATTCCTGATAACTCTATGGATATATATATTCAAATTTGTTTTGTCTAGTTTTTCAACACAATTTAATTGAAGAAGAAAATTCATTTGATAAAAATTAGACTGATGAGTATTAATTTTTTTTTTTTTTTCATGGTCGACATATTCCAAGTCCCAAGATGAGAATATTAAATTTGTTTTAGTATGGAACCAGTGTTGGGTCCTTCGAATGCTCAANAGTATGGAACCAGTGTTGGGTCCTTCGAATGCTCAAGAGATATGGGCGATTTTCGTAGGTTAATCTATTTACATGTTTTCCATTCAGTAAAATCTGCATTCAATCACTGTTATGATGATCATTAAATATTAGTGCACCACGTTTAGTTCCAAGAAAATGTTGCAATTTCCTGAAGAAAAAAAAAAAGACTCAACACAAAAAAAAAAAGCGCTAAATTTGTGTCCCTAATTAGACTCGACTTAAAAAATGGTGTTGTTCTCTCAGGTTTAGTACACTCATTTTTAAGACTAGCTCAGAGTCAAGTGGTGGATCCATAAATATATTTTACCGGTAGCGATGCATGGAGTGATGGAGTGATTAGAGAAGAATGTGGGTTTAAGTTATATGTGGACTCTTTGAATGTAAACCTCGATCTAAATTATCAAACCTATAACATATCAGTAGTCTAGCATGTTATTTATGATTTTTTTTTTTTGTAAGATTATACTGTGTTTATATAAAAAGTGTCGGATTTTTTTTTCCTTTCAAAAACCGATTTAAAATAATAATGCAAAATATTTAGATAAAATTCATTTTTCCTTTTTTAATTCACTATATTTAAATAAAATAATAGCGTTATTTAAAAATATATATACTAAAGTAATTGAGGACATATTAGATATTTCAGTATATTTTTATATTGTATAAGGAATACGACATTCTTGATAAAATGGAGGGAAATAAACACAAAATGCCCCCAACGTTATCAATAGGAAAAAAAAAAAAGTGGGGCATATTAGATGATTAGTTTAGATTATTTCACATGCACCGAATTTTTCCAATATTCAAAACTTTTTTTTTTTTTAATAACTCAAAGTAAATCTCAGTCCTATGAAGAGGCACAGATTAATCCCTAGAAGGTGGAATCCATAGATAGATCCTCTCTTCGTATTTGCAAATGGGCCGAAAGTAAGAATTTATATCCGTGTAGATGTCCAAAAACAATGTGTTAGAGTTTCGCACAGCAGGTGGATCGAATTTGCAACATGTTGACGTCTCAAACTCGTCTTCTTACCACTTGACCACAATGCTCTGGACAAAACTTAAGAATATAGATTTTGCAAATTATGTTATATATATGACATCTTAAGTCGAGATAAAGTCACATGTTAAAATGGCTAAAAACAAATAATTTTTTTTACCAAGCGACTGAACTAACTGACAAAAACCAAATATTACGAAAACCTCAAGATTTTATCCCACTATATTATCTTATTTATAGTGGCACTCAGGGTCGGTCCGAACATTTTGGTGGCCTAAAGCAAACTGTAAAAATAAA
>OVAY01000372.1:0-64144 GCA_900406395.1 Kernera saxatilis
TTTGTTTGACATATTATGCATCGATTTACCTAAAAAATCAATCAAGATAAAGCATCGTTCTCAATTTTTTTTACTGTAAAATAATAATATTTTATTATATATATATACGCTTCCAATACGTACCCGCTTCCTAATTTTTTTTAAAAACTCTCGCTTCCGCGCTTCTATACGCTTCTGCTTCCGCGTACCCGCTTTCGTTTTCATGCAGCTTAGGTCTTATCACTTTGCCAAATACAACGAAAAAATCATACCATAACTAGTCACGCACTTAGTTTAGAACATGATTGCTGTAGTGACGAGTTAATTTTTAAGAAGGGCCTCTTGTGGAATCTCCTACCATTGAGCCGTAATTTTAAATAATCAATATTTAATTAGTACAAATAATCTCGGATCTTTATCGTATATAATCAGAAGCGTCATTACAAGTTGATTCCCCCTTGTTATAAAATAATAAAAAATTTCATTCAATTCAAATTAAACCTTCTCTCTTTCTCTCATCATTTATCTCTGAATACGCCCAATTGAATCCTTTTTCAACTCAAAGTGGCTTTTAAATTCCAACGAAGATTCAATTTCTGCAACTTTATCAGCTCAATTTCCGATCTCCGGAGTTGCTTATTTTTCCCGTCGATTCCTCGGAGGAAAATGGCTCAGTCGGCGGCGGCGGGAAGAAGCGGGCGGGTTATCGGCGATTACGCGGTGGGTCAACAAATCGGGTCGGGTTCGTTTTCGGTGGTTTGGGAAGGGAGGCATCTTGTTCATGGCACCGTGGTTGCCATCAAGGAGATCGCCATGGCTCGGCTTAACAAGAAGTTGCAAGATAGCCTCATGTCGGAGATTTTCATCTTAAGGAAGATCAATCATCCCAATATCATCCGCTTTATCGACATGATCGAGGTATCTTTCTCTTGTTGCTGGATTTTTCGTTTTATTCTGCTCTTACTTTCTAGCTTGAAAAAATTCGAATACGATGAGTCTTCGATGTGGAATGAGGTTAGCTCCTATGTTTTGGATTGGATTTTAGGATTTAGCTCTCAGTTTCTGATTCTCTCGAGTTCTCTTTGGTTGCCTTAGTGAAATAGAATCAGAACAGTCAGGATTTGGAATGATATAGCTCGTATAAGCTGCCATTGCTAGATGAAACATCCAAATATCTATTTTGTTCCTTAATTTTCTTCCATTTGGTGGAATTCTAAAATGTGATAGCTTTGTTGGAAATTACAACGAGAAAAATGGGTCATAGGCATGGAATTTAGCTTCTCGAGTGTTGAGTTTAGATATTTAGCACTTTTGAACTCCATGGACGATGTAGCCTGATGATAGTTTGTATTGGAAATGGTAAATGTTTAGAATGGGTACGGGTCTAATTGCGGGAGGACGGTTTTCTGAAATTTGATATAGGCTCCCGGGAAAATACATCTGGTGTTGGAGTATTGCAAAGGCGGTGATCTGTCTATGTTCATTCAGAGACATGGAAGAATCCCTGATGCTACTGCTAAGCATTTCTTGCAGCAGTTAGGTAAATTTTGGAAATTATTCTTCCTTATTATCTGTTTTGTTTTGATTAGGAATTGCATTCTCACTCTCAATTGATTTTTCTATGTTATGTTATAGCTGCTGGTTTACAAGTTCTTCGTGACAATAATATCATTCACCGCGATTTAAAGCCTCAGGTATGTCTGATTCTCATACCTAGGAATGACCTTCTCTTGTCAATTAGATCATGACAATACGTGAGAGCTCCTTCTCAAAAGATTAATCGCTTGGAAGGTTAGAAGGATGATCTGTTAGGTTCCACTAAGACACGTTTTATTCTTTCTCACAGGATATGACTTTCTTGACCTAGGAGAAATAGAGATTTTGTGTAAACTGAAATTCAATTGCTAAGGTTCTTTGGTTCTTGAAACAGAATCTTCTTCTATCCACAGATGATAATGATGCAGCTCTGAAGATTGCTGACTTTGGATTTGCAAGGTATTCTCATCAGCTCCTTTGTTACAGAAACATTGAGTGTGTGATGATCAGAGTTGGTCTTATATGGTGTCTTTTTGCTTTTCATGTGTTTCTTTTGACTGGGGGAGTATGCTTATCACACCCCTTTGAGTTTGTAATTTGCACTTAAACATCACACTTTCTTAGCTCAGATCGTTGCAGCCTAGGGGTTTGGCAGAAACTTTATGCGGTTCTCCACTGTACATGGCCCCAGAGATTATGCAGCTTCAAAAGTATGATGCAAAGGTGTGCCTTTTTTCTCTATAAGCCACCTAGACCTGTCTTAAACCATATCCTGCTTAAAATCTTCGTTGATACACAGGCAGATCTCTGGAGTGTTGGTGCTATATTATTTCAACTTGTGACAGGCAGAACCCCTTTTACAGGAAACAGCCAAATTCAGGTTTTGTATACCAAGTGTCGTAAAGTTCTACAATATGTAAATGTTTGTGATGGGTGAATTCAACATTAACTAGCTTTCCGTCTAATGTCCACAGTTGTTCCAGAACATTATGAGTTCAACTGAATTGCATTTTCCAGCAGACTGTAGAGATTTGAGTACTGACTGTAAAGATCTATGTCAGAAGTTGTTGCGCCGTAATCCAGGTAAACATCTGAGTGAGTAAACCCCTGATTAGCATTGGCATGCCGATCAAATTCTAAAGAAATAACAAGTAGATAGAATTGGCAATTCAGACTATTTCCAACATTTCTCTTGTTCACAGGTTTTGTTTTGTTTAAGTTATAACTAAAATTTGAATTTATCAGTGTTTCCGTTTTCATCCCATGCATGCCAATAAGAGCTGAGGGTTTGTTAAAAACTCTGGGTGTTGATTTTTAAATGGAGGTTTACAATTAATCTCTCTTTATCTCTAATTCTATGTGTTAGATACACTTAAGACTTTTGATGGTCCTTTTCTGTTTGTGTTTAACATTTATTTTTTTGGAATTTTTTTTGTTTCACAGTGGAACGTTTTACCTTTGAAGAATTCTTTCATCACCCTTTTCTATCAGACAGACAATCATATGATTTGCCAAGGTTGATGCTGTGGTAAATAATTTTCTTCTATCATTTGTGGTTAAAACTGTTGTACTGACTATGATTTTATGTTGCAGGAGTAGATTAGGTTCAAAAACAATGGATGGTTTTCATTCATCCGGAAGCAGTCCCTCAAGAAACATGGAAGAAATTTCTCAAGAAGACAGTTTGCCATTCTTTTTAGATGATGATTCTAGTGGACCTGAGGGAAGCCCTTCATATTTTAATCATACCTCCCCGATGAAGTCATCTTATGGATTTAGTGTTGAGACCAGAGGTGAGAGAAGGGAGGCAGCATCTAGTCCTTTGAAAAACATGGAACTTAATTCCAGATATAGTAGAGTTAGTCATAGAGCAGAAACCAATAACTTTAAGTTTGAAAGACATAGATTATCAGATAGAAACCAATACAAACCGTCAAGCTTGCCTGATTCCAGATCACTTAGTAATCAAGGAAGAGGTAACTGAATTTCTATCATTTGCTTAGCACTAGAAAATATGTCTCGCTCGGTTTCTTACATTCATCGGTTCTGCAGTAGGGGATTCACCAGACTCAATGGATCAAGATTATGTTCTGATATCTGGACCACCAGTGGATATACCATCATCTTCATCTGGTTCTCCGAAGCCTTTCAATTACCCATTTAAATCACATTCTCCTCCTGTAGAGTTCATTAAAAGAAAAGTAACTACTTCAACGGCTCCTATGCCAATAGCTGGTGCCACTGGCAGCAACATTGGTCGGTTTGAAAGCTTGGAGAGTCAGAATTCTCTCCCGGGTACTTCCCATGGGTCTCTGGACCTTGTGTATGCTTTTGAACAGCCATCAACTCACAGCTTGACAAGAATCCGGTCTCTGCAGAAGTGTGCAGCAACTATTGCAGAATTGGTTCGTGAAAGGGTAAGCAACTTCAAATAGTTATATAAAATTGCGCACAAAACCTTGCCAACGTGAGTTTCTGAGCCTTTCCTTTTCATGCTTCTCTTTCATAGATTGAATCAGGTAATCAGTTAGAAGCTTTCTCGATCCAACTGGTGATTCTTGCAATTTGGAATCAAGCACTGGACATCTGTCATACACAGGCAGTGTCAGGTGTAGAAGGAAGCCTGCGGCAAGACACTAACAGAGTAAGAAGAAATCTCAGCCACGAAGGATCAGAGAAGATATTGTCTCAGATTCAGAGAGAGTTTGTTCAGGAGGTTGAGCGTGCTGAAGAACTTGCCAAGTTTGTTGAATCTGGTATGCATTTACTCGGTGTAACAAAACTGCTGAAACAAACCTCTTGTTTCTTTTTTCGGTTAATTAGAATTGTTAAACTACAAAGAACATGATTGTAGATAATACAAAGATGCCGGATCCAATGGAGATAATATTTCAGGCAGCTCTTACTCTTGGCATACGTGGAGGAGTAAGTTTCTACTGCCCTCAAATCCCAAACTGAAAAAATCCAATCTGGTTATTATTGTTTGTTAATTTCATATTACACTCACAATTCAGAATTTCGGTTTTTGGATTTGACTCTTAAGAGAATCGACTTTTTGCAGGTAGACGAGGTGGTGATGGGAGAAGCAGAGAACGCAGGAAACCTCTACTCAAAAGCAGTGCGTTTGCTAGTCTTCCTTGTAGTGGAGGCGCAAACACTGATTCTAAATCCGCCTTTAACACTCACGAACTCGGTAAGGTATCGAATCAGAACATATATTGACGCCCTCATAAGCAGATTAAAACATCTACAATCACATAAAAGAACTTCAGGTCCTCAGAAACCATGAGAGGAGGAACAAACAAATCCTAAATGTTTCTCTTGTTTGTTTGTTCAGTGTCTGTAAAAGTAACCATTTGTTTGTACAGCCAAAAAGAAAAAAAGACCATGTTCTTAATTCTTTTGGGTGTTAAATCCAGAGGGACTTGTAGCATTCTCTTTGTTGTGACGCTCATCAATTGTTTCTATATTAAATTGTTAACTAACTTCTTTTTTTTGTTTGGGTAGCAACTAACTTCGTCTCTCATGATCAATTCATTGACACATGGTAAAATTAATTATTAATTTTGACACTTATCGACCAGCTTTATATGTAACAAGAAATCTGACATGAATTTGGTTAAATTTACATTAATCTGCAGATTATGATCATTATGCATATACACTGGAAACCAAAAATTTCTGAAGATACATACATATATTTAGAATCCATAAATGAAGAAAAAGAAGAGACCGATACAAAGAGAATAGAGCTTGGTCAATGGAAGAGCCCTAGAACAAGTCAAAACTGTTATCTCGAGGGATACTAATGGAGGAGGAACAAATTGTAAATCTGAAAACAACTGCAACTACTATACACTGGAAGATGGAAAAAAAAACTACTATCAAAGATAATCTGTTTCTTCTTCTCCAAACTCTATAAAGCAGCTTAAACTAAAGTATATAAAAGACTATTAATTAATTGGGGACAGACGATAAGAGTTTCTTCAATTTCTCATATGTCATGAAGGCAATGCCAACACCAGGAGCCACTTTGTAGTATTCTGGTAAGATTCCTCTGTATAGCCCTCTCATGCCTTCTGTCTTAAATATATGTTTAAATGTTCCAAGGAGTCCCGTGTTATACACTCTCGCTCGCCCACCAGCTCCTTCCAACTGCATTCTTCTTCTCACCAGGTCCAACGGGAATGTCGCTACAAAAGTTATAATATAACAAACTTTCATGTAATGCATACACCAAAAACGCCATGGCCCATCTTTTATTCATAACAAACCTGTCGAGGAAGCGATTCCGGAGAGACCGCCACAACTAAGATTAACCATAACTTGTGAATCACTAGGCCTGAAAAAGGTTTGAAGAGGAAAGTATTCCGATAGGATGAGTTAGACTCTTTTTGTACAAACAAACAAACTCACTAGGCAATATTGAAAGTCAAATCCCAAAACAAAGAGGACTTTACCTATGAGATAGCCATAATTTTTTTAGAGAGGCATATGCTGAGAAGCTGATTGCAAGGCTTGGACCGACACCCTGAAATACAAAAGATGTACAAAACACAAATACATCAAACAAAATGGCAGTATCTTTAGATGTATATATGTATAGTTATTATATAAGTACTAGAAAGGGGAAGCAAATAAAGCGTACCAACAACGTAGCACCAAGTCCTTTATATAGACCCAAAAACCCCTCTTCTCTGCAAATGGTACGGAAAGCATGCCCAACACCCTGATAATAGATTGAGTTTCTCTGGAAAGGATCAAATGTAATGTATTTAGGCCAAGGGAAGACGAAGAACACTGCTTAGGTCAAGGGAAGACTAAAATAATAAGTACACAACATTAACTCTATCTTAAGAGTTAAAAATAGAGTAGATAATACAATTACCTGTGCAGCAAGCCGTGTCCTTACAAGATCGAGAGGGTAGGTAGCTGAAGCCGCTGTTATTCCAGCCAAGCCACCACTTACAAAGTGCACTAAAACGTCCAAAGTTGCATTTCCTTGATAACTCTGCAAGACTGGATTTGAGTACAAAAACTGCAAACAAAAAGTAAGGCTAGGCTGAGTGAACAAGTACAGACCACACTCTAAAAGAGACTTGAATGCAACTCACAGTATTGTATTCTTCATATGCGTAGAAGTTTACTGCAGAATAGGGAAGCCGGTGAGCTACAGTAACCAGGTTTCCTCTCCAAAAAGCTCTGAAACCTTCCTCGTTGACAATACGGGAAGCTTCACGCCAAATGCTTGGACTGCTCAAAATTGCAGCTTCCGACTGCATACCTTGTATCTGATAAGAAACAACAACTAGTCAATAAAAAAGTAAAATAAATTATGCGATTCCTCACACCTCACGCGTCATTCGTGTTCTTCAATTTTAGCTACATGTTAAACTCATAAATTGATGAACTTTCCAAAGTTTGCAGCTTTCTTTCATAAAAGGATCCTCACACTTTCTCTAATGCAAACGAGTAAAATAATTCTCTCGAACCATCTCAAAGGTTATTTCTAAAACCCAAATAGCCTTTCTATGCTTATAAGTTTTTTGAATCCGTTAGCTCCGCCACAAGCATACCAAGAAGAAAAACTGAAATGCCTCAAAATTTCTAAAATTTCACAACTGACAGGTAACGGAGACTTGATCCGAATTAAAAAAAAAAAAAAAAAAAAAACCTAAAANAAAGAAACCTGAAACAAGATGGTGAGGCGAGCGAGAGGAGCGGTGCACGTCTTACTGAGTGCGCCGGAGATTCCTCCGGCGATGAGATGCGCAATGGAGCCACCCTGCTTCTGATTCAGCGACTGTTTATTACTTTGGTGGTGTTGATGGCAGCTCTGAGTCTGCATCTGCGGTTGTTGCTGTAACAGCTTCCTGTTTCCGGCGTCGACGACGGTGTTATGCACGACGGAGGCAGAGGCGGTGGCCGTATTAAGAGCTCTCTGCCCTCCTTCCACCACAACACCGACTCGAGCTTCCATAGTCATTCCCGATATTAATTTGTGGTTGGGTGGGCGCAATTCGAAGCCGAGTTCGCATCGATTGAAGCGAAATGGAAATTAAATTTTGGAGGAATTCGACGTGGAGAAGGAAAACCCTAGAGAAACCCTGAAACCTGGTTTGAGAAAGGAGAAAGGGTTTATTGGTAAAAATAAGATTACGCACACACAGATCCAGTTTTGTTTCAGACGAACCTACGAATTACAAAAACCACGATTAATTATAAATTTCGAAAACGGCGGCGTATGCTGAGAATTCGAATTTCGAACCACCAGCCACGCGTTGTCCTTTTTTTTTTGTTTAGTTATGTCTTTTTACTTTCACTTGTAAACTCTTGTTTTCTTTTTTTTTTGTCTGAAAGCGAACTTTTTTTGTTTTTTTTTGGACAAACTCTAGAAGCAAACTAAAAGTAAATAACTCTACTCTTTTGGACTGATTGAACCGACTTTGGTTGAACAATGAGTTGATTTGATCAACTATTTGCATCCATATCCGAATTTCTAAATATCCAAAATTTTGATACGGATCAAGACAAGTTTCTAGGCGAACTGGGAATCATGGGTAATTAGCACACCCCTACCTACAACTGTATTGAAAGAGAAAGAGTTACGAAAATTGGATTATTAACTAATTATAAATGGATGATACTTTTTGAAATCACTGGCTGCAGACAGCACAACCCAAAAGCTTATCAACTAATCTAAATTAACGAATTGATAAATTAGTTTATCAGTTAATCATGTAGAACAAGTATCATTTGTTTTTCTTGTCCATGTAGAAGAAGCATCAAGCTGACGAAAGATATGGAAAGTTTTAAAAAGGAGAAGTGTGGAGAAAAGATTAGAAAAAGAACACTTTAACCAATAGCACTAATCATTTTATGAACGGCTGTGAATTGGTATTGAGTCGTAGAGAAAAAAGTTCCAAATTATAAATTTGTTTCGTTATATTTCTTAACAAGTTTATAAATTAAATTGAAAGGAACAAATGACTCTTCCAATTTGTAATTAGGGCCAATTTATAAACAAAAGAGTTTTTTTAATTTTCTTTTCAATTTGGTTTAGAGTGGAACAAAACATGAACACTGTTTGATTTCAGTATTTTATTTTACAATTTTAACATTAAAAATTTAAAACGTAGAAATAGAAACATCGGTTCCTTTTCTTTTATTGATTATGTTTTTTTCCCATGATTATGCCTTTTGAGTACTAAAAAGGGGGAAACTTGCTAGTTAATCAATTAACAAATACGTTTACTCATATTTTCTGACCTCTAAGGCTGTAAACTAGCCGAGCTTTTCCTACGCTAGTTTGATCCATTTTGAATTTACACAATTGTATTCTGAAACAAATTTTCAACGAAATAAACTTAAGAGCCAAAGAGATTCTATACTCTTTAAGTTGGATTATCAACTATGTGTCCATGGGACCCACACATAGTCTTAGTTATCAAATCGTCGAATCGAAAACCATCTAATCCAAATCAACGGCTGTGATCAATTCACAATGTACACCTTTCCCCCACTTATCTTCTTTAAGGTGTAAGTGAAGCAGAAAGCTTCTAAGCTTAGCCGACAAAAATGGCAGACCTGGTTCCTTATTACACTCCAGGGATCGTATTTGTACTTCTACCAGTTCTTCTCTTCTCGATCACACGTGCCGATTTACCAGGCACGTGGGAGCTCATTGTGCAAGACGCCGGTATAGCCTCTATGCACACGGCAGTAACCCGGTTCAACACGGTGGTCCTTCTAGATCGGACGAATATCGGACCGTCGAGGAAGGCTCTTGGCCGGCACCATTGCCGGAGAGACCCAAACGACGTCGTTCTGAAACGCGATTGCTACGCTCACTCGATTTTGTTCGACCTCGGTACAAACCAGATCCGACCGTTGATGATCCAAACCGACACGTGGTGCTCGTCGGGTCAGTTTTTATCCGACGGTTCGTTGCTTCAAACGGGTGGGGATAGAGACGGGTTTAAAAAGATTCGTAAATTCGAACCGTGTGACCCGAACGAGACGTGCGATTGGGTGGAGCTCCAAGATACCGAACTAAAAACCGGACGATGGTACGCTACTAACCAGATATTACCGGATGGTTCGGTTATCATCGTCGGTGGAAGAGGAACCAACACGGTTGAGTACTACCCTCCTCGTGAAAACGGCGCCGTTCCGTTTCAGTTCCTTGCTGACGTGGAAGACAAACAAATGGATAATCTGTATCCGTACGTCCATCTCCTCCCCGACGACGGCGGAAATCTCTTCGTCTTTGCCAATAGGCGCGCCGTCAAATACGATCACCGGATAAACGCCGTCGTGAAGGAGTATCCTCCGTTAGACGGCGGCCCGAGGAATTACCCGTCGGGTGGATCATCGGCGATGCTAGCGATTCAAGGGGATTTCGCCACGGCGGAGATACTAATCTGCGGCGGAGCTCAATCCGGCGCTTTCACCGCACGTGCCGTAGACGCTCCGGCGCACGGCACCTGCGGCCGGATCGTCGCCACCGCGGCGGATCCGGCTTGGGTGACGGAGGAGATGCCGTTCGGGAGGATCATGGGGGATATGGTGAATTTACCGACGGGAGAAATTCTGATCATAAACGGAGCTCAAGCAGGAAGCCAAGGATTCGAAATGGGATCGAACCCGTGTCTATACCCGCTTCTATACCGACCCGATCAGCCAATTGGATTGCGATTCATGACACTGACTCCAGGAACTGTGCCGAGAATGTACCATTCGACGGCGAATCTGTTGCCGGACGGTCGAATTCTTCTCGCCGGAAGTAACCCTCACTATTTCTACAAATTCAACGCGGAATTCCCAACGGAGCTACGGATCGAAGCGTTTTCTCCGGAGTATCTTTCACCGGATCGGGCCAATCTCCGACCCGAGATCCGAGAAATCCCGCAGATCGTGCGATACGGAGAGGTCTTCGACGTGTTCGTCACGGTGCCGTTGCCTGTTGTGGAGACGATCCAGATGAATTGGGGAAGCGCGCCTTTTGCGACTCACTCGTTTTCTCAAGGTCAACGGCTTCTGAAGTTGACCGTTGGACCGTCAGTGCCTGACGGAGAAGGTCGTTACAGGATTCAATGCACGGCTCCACTAAACGGCGCCGTTTCTCCGCCAGGGTATTACATGGCATTTGCCGTTAACCAGGGTGTTCCCAGCATCGCTCGCTGGATACGTATAGTTTCTTGAGTAAAACCAGGAAATATTTCGATTTTTAAACACGAGTATTAACTTGTTAAATATATTTTAAAAAATAAATATATTTAAAAAACACACGTGATGTATATAAATACTAGATTAGAACCTGCAATATATGATATGCTGATTTTTAATAATAATTTTTTTTACATATAATTAAAAAAAATAAATAAGTACCCGTTGCAATATGTTTATATAATAGATTAGGACTTAACTGATACGCGAGTTTATAATAATAATTATATATATATATATATATATATATATAATTAAAAAAATAATTAAATACATGCTGCTAGTAATCAGTTGAATTTGATCTATTTTTAAATAACGGATACTATAATACGATGATAAACACGATTTTGATCTAATTGATTTAGAATTAAATAACTTTGATCGATTTTTCGAACTCTCAAACTCTTTTTTTTTTTTAATTTGATATCAGTATGGAAGAGAATAAAAAAATAAAATCACACAATTAAACTTTGAACTAAAGATTCTGAACCAAAATTCCTTTTTTTTAATCATGTTACCTTTTTTTTTTTTTTACAAATTTGATCATTTTACTTTTTAGATAAATAACATATTACATAGAAATTTTTCTCTTTTTGACTTTTTTTCTGATACTTTGCTATTATTTCATTCTTTATTTGTTTATAATTTACTTATTTATTACCAATTATGTTGATATTATACTATTTTACTTATTTATTTTACCAATTATGTTAATACTATACTTTTCTTTTTATTTTACATTTTTGGTTTTACTATTTTATTGTATTGACACGTGTCACAATCTATAGTGACACGTGTCACAATCTACAGTGAGACATATCACAATCTAAAGTGACACGTGTTGGAATCTGGTTATTTAAAAATTTGCATACGTGTCACGTTCACGTCGTACGCGTTCAGCTTTATATAATAAGATTTTTATGGAAAAACTTACTCGGCCAAAATCTAACTATACAGTTGGGATGTTTATTTGGTATGCTTATTTCGATTTTTTGGTTCATTTGGTTTTATAAATTCATAACCAAATAATTCGGTTAGGCTTTAAATAAATATTAACTTCAATATATAAATATATATACATATATATCTATAATTTGATAATATAAATTATCATAAATTTATGTGTAATTGGTTTACGATAAAACTGTTAGGTATAATAGTTTTTTGGCATATCTAAACACAGACATCGTTTAGAAAAATTAAATACATACAAAAATATATAAAATTAGATGATAAAAAGTTAGGGAAATTGCTTATTTAATTCCTCAGATATTTGTAATTAGCGATTTTATTCCCCAACTATCGTTTGCGCAAATAAATTCCCTAACCTTTAGTTGACTTCGCAAAGTAGAGATTAAAAAAGTCAAACGTTAACTTCAAAACGGCAAACTCTTAAAACTATTTATCCGTCATCGAAAAATTCTCATTTAATTCCCCAACTATTTGAAATTGGCATATTAAATCTTCAACTATTTAAAATTGGTATATTAAATCTTCAACTATTTGAAATTGACATATTAAATCCTTAACTATCATATGCGCAAAATGATTCCTCATCATCTACTATTTAGAAAATGTCCACATGTAAGACCAACTTTCAACATGCAATGTAAATGGAATGCCAACTCGTTAATAACAGTAAAAAATGTATTCTGATATTGATATATGGATCTAACTTAGATCATCTAAGATTTGAGTTTAAACCCAATATTAAACATTGAAATAGGCTTGCGACTAAAAGTAGAAACCCGAAACCCGAACTGAATCCGACATGAAAAAAAGAGTACCGAACCGAACCGGAACTGACAAAAAACCCGAACGGGACGTCGATCCTCATATCCGAAAAACCGAAACCGAACCCAAACCGAACCGAAAACCGAATGGATACCCGAAATACCCAAAATATAATTATACACAAAAAATATTAGTGATATTTTTGGGTATTTGAGGATTTTTCGGATAATTTGGATAGATTTTGGTGATATAATTAGGTGTAGTTTTTTCGGGTATTTAAGTTTTTTTTTTAGATTTGAGTAGATTTGGGTACTTTAATTTAAATGTTTTTCGGGTACTTCAGTTTTTTTTTGTTATATTTAGATACTTTCGAGTACAAAAATAACCAATCTGAACTGTACCCGATAAATTTTCGATTCTTTATCGGTTCTCCACAAATATTCGAGAACCGACCCGAACCCAAAAAGATCCGAACCGAAACCGAACCGAGAATTTAAAATACCCGAACGAGACTTAAATTTATATACTCGAAAACCCTAAACCCAAAAAAATTTACCCGAACCCGAACCGAGTACTCAAAATCCCAGGGTTACATTGAAATAAAATTCAAGAACTCATCGTGTATGGTCCATAAAGTAATCTAATCACCATGAACAATAAGAAAATATATAAACCGCACATTAAACTTTTCTAACAAATCAAGCCAAAAAACCCCTTATCTCTCAATTTTAAAATAAAATAAAAATATTATAACTTTTTACAATCAAGTAAATTCAGAAAATTAACAAAACCTAGAACTACACAATAAAACCATCTAATAAAAAATGTTTGAACGATGGCGAAGATCAAAAATTTCTTGAAGTTAAAAGTTGACTATTTTTATCACGATTTTGTGCAGTCAACTACGAGTTGAGGAATTATTCTTCGCATGTGATAGTTGAAGATTTAATATGCCAATTTCAAATAGTTAGGGAATTAAATGAGAATTTTTCGATGACGGATAAATAGTTTTAACGGTTCGCCGTTTCGAGGTTAACGTCTGACTTTTTTAATCCTTAATTTGCGAAGTCAACTAAAGGTTGGAAAATTTATTTGCGCAAACAATAGTTGGAGAATAAAATCGCTAATTGCAAATACTGAAGAATTAAATAAGCAATTTTAAGTTAACCTTTTTCCGGTGTTGAGCCTGCTACAAATAATTGATCCACTTTTTAAAGGGCCAACTAACATAAAAATACGAAAGTTTGCATATATATATACGCGGAGGAATTAGGGAGAATTATTACATTATTATGTTGTAAAAGCTTGTGGTACAAATATTTGTAAGGGAAAAAGGCGAACGTTTCTACAACCAAAGCCTGTGTTAACCCGGCAAAGAATCCAACGTCGTCGGAGTCTTGATCGACGCTCTGCCTTCGTCGGAGAAGCGATGGATCAGCCTCGAGGAGAAAACAAAGGCTAGACTCTCCTTTGTAGCTAGAGCGAGAACACAGAAGAGTAGAAAAGCATATTGTGACGCCATTTTTCCAGCAAGGGTTTTGCTGAAACAAGAACAAGTTTTCAAGATTACAAAACTTAGCACCGTTACAGAAGAATGATCAATCTAAGTAAAATTGGGTTTTCATTGGAAGTGTATGTATAGAAGCGATATATCGAGAGTGTGAATGTTGGTCGTGAGCTATGACTGACACGGAGAGAGAGAAGGAGAAGCTTAACGGAAGAAAGTATGGTATAAAATGACGTAATTATCCAAGCGCTGTACACGTGTACACAATCGTTTGTTCTGTTTGGATCCGCCGAAATTACGGTTTTATCCTAAACCAATAATATCATCGTTAACACTTAACGGAACGGAGGGTTATCGAATGACGTTATTGCCCTTAACGGTTTGTCTTACTACAGGTGCACTCAATCATTGGTCCGGTTTGGTTCGACAAAATAACGGTTCTATCTTAACCAACAAAATATGGTTAACTGGAAGGCAGGATTCGTTAATGACGTAAATACCCTCACTGGTAATTCGTTCGGTTTGGTTTCGACGAATGTGATTTTATTATAAACCAAAAGAACTATGGTTTTTAATCGGCTCGGTATTGTAGCTGGTTTGTTGGCTACCTTTAGAAACCCTAATCTACATATTAAACCCTTTAATTGTCGGAAATATCGCCGGAAAAATGGGTCACGGGAAGCACGAGCGATCTAGAGGAGGCAATTCGAATCTAGGCCAAACAAGTAGGACTTATAATATTGAAAGGTATAATCGTTTTCTCCTCTCGGGTCGAGCTTTCTCTCTGGCCGAGTAATTACGATTTAGTTGAAATTGCCGGGAAGATGAATCGCTTCCTCATGATCAAGGTACTGAAATTGATTTTTTTTTTTTTTTTTTTGGTGGTGTTTTATCTGTTATCTGTTCGGAATTAGGTGTCGAATAAACCAGTAATGTTTCTTATTGTTGTGGTTTTCGTCCAAAGGTTGTTATCTGAGGATGAAGCACCACGTCCAAAGGTTCAGTTGGTAATGTGGGTATGCATGATTTCCTTTTATCTCTAGGTTGAAATTTCAAAGATCAAATTGGTTCGTAAACCCATTATTGCGTTTATGTTTATCTTCAGGATTATTTCTATGAAACTAGGTACACAACATAGAGAAAGAAGCTCCTTGCTTGGTTTAATGTGTTGATTCTCTCTTATAATGGGTTTTTGATTTTCTTTTTGTTTGATGGATAAGTGTTGAGCCAAAAGTAGCAGCGATCAAACTCAAGTTTTCGCACAATAACACATTCGTGATTCACAAACCTTTGTTTGTACTCCAACAACAAAGTCAACAAAGATAGGAAGCATAGGACGTATGTTTTAGCCTTATTCATCTTCTCTCTCTCTTTCTTACATCCTCATACCAATGTCTCCGTGACGTCAGAGATCGTTTTTGTTTTTTGCAGAGAACTACATGAGAGGGTATCAATGGTGTTCGATAGAGAGAACATGAGGCTAGGCTGGTCAGCCTCTAAATGTGAGATTTCGATTTGAACTGAACATTAGGATCCAAAGCTACATCAAAATATCGGGGCTTTTTTGCTGGTCAAGAGGATGCGATACAATAATAACAGGTAGATCATAAGACACAGATTATGATTTAAAAAACAGAAGATTAAGGATGTGTCATCTACTTAAGTAATGTTCAAGAGACAGTAATAATAGGCCGAGAATACCTTAAAACAACTCCCCCAAAACCTGTGTTAACACGCAATTCCTACAAAAACATTAGCAGCCGGATTATTCAATCAAAAAATTCGGAGAGATTGAGGACATATTATTTTATCATCTCACTGATACTTACTTTTAACAAGTTAAATCTAGCAAGCTTACGACCTTTCAAGAGGATTGGTTTAGTCGTTCGTTTTAGTTAAATTAATTTGTGTTTGCTGGTTTACTTTGGTTCTCATCAATTGTATATATACCAAATGTAAACGTTTCTTTTCCGATTGAATAACAGAAAAGCATTTCACATTTTGTGTTGAATCTGTTTTACTAAAACGACATGTGCACCTCTTTGCATCACATTGCCAAAATCTTAAAACACTTGTTACATCAGTGAAAAGCCTATTACAATATACATATATTTGATTTTAAATCATCTTAAAATAACAGTCATTTATCATAAAACGAGATGAGTAGTATACTTATACATTTGTCTATTGTTCTAATCTCTCCTAATTCAAAAAGCTTCGCTATATGATTTTCTCACTTTGTTATGAGAACTGAGGAGCCTTGGGACTCCTATTTATACACTCCATCTTGCTTCCTCTCCAAGTCTAAGATTCCTCTCCATATCATATCAATTTAAATGCGACTGAAGACAGCCACGATAATGGTATGAGAAATAAAATCAATCAAAAGTAAATAAATATAAAGAAAGTACCCAAAGAACCGAACTTGTCCAAAGTCTAAAAGATTAAACTTTAAAGCATTGATGTTTTGTTTCTATTCACTAGGTTGTCTATTTCTCCGAAGCTACATCAGAGTTTCCCTATTACACAAGTCCCATGGACACAAGTGAGAAGACAACAAAGAGCAACAATGCTTTAAAAAGCACGAAGTCACTCAGAACATCTTTATGCTAATACACTGTATGGTAAAAGAGTTACAGAGAACAGAGTCGAAAAAAACAGCAGCATCAAGGGCCATAACAATCAAAAGAACATGTCACCTTGAGTTCTTGCCGGGGAATAAATAGATGGACTAGTCCGGTCTTTCAGGCATGTTCATCATTCACGTGGTTTGGGATCTCGGGTTGGCTGTCCAATGGCATGTACTGCGCCATTATAGATAATAAGAAAAAGAACATTACTGGTATATTCGACACTTTAAGCCGATCAGATAACAGATAACACACCATAAAAAACAAATTTCAGTATCTTGATTATGAGGAAGCGATTCATCTTCCCTGCAATTTCAACGAAATTGTAATTACTCGGCCATGGAGAAAACTCGATCCTAAAGGAGAAAAAGATTAATACCTTTCAAGATTATAAGTCCCACTAGTTTGGCCTGGATTCGAATTGCCTCCTTTAGATCGCCTGGGCTTCCCGTGACCCATTTTTCCCGGCGATATTTCCGACAAGGATTTTTGATCGGCTTTGGGTTTTATATGTAGCCGACGACAAACCGGAGCATAATTCTTTTGGTTTATATAATATTAAACCATAATTTCGTCGAAACCAAACCGAACGAATGACCGCTGAGGATATTTACGTCATTTACGAACCCTGCCTTCTCGTTAACCATATTTTGTTGGTTAAGATGGAACCATTATTTTGTCGAACCAAACCGGACCAACGATTCAGTACATCTGTAGTAAGGTAGGACAATAACGTCATTTGATAACCCTCAGTTCCGTTAAATGTTAACGATAATATTATTGGTTTAGGATAAAATGGGAATTTAGACAAATTGCGTGCGTGTAAAGTACACCGGTTGGATAATTACGTCATTTTACACCACACTTTCTTCCCGTTTAGCTTCTCCTTCTCTTTCTCTCTCTCTCTCACTCACACTCACACTCACAATCAGTCATAGCCCACGCCCAAAATTCACACTCGAGATATATATCTATATATCGCTTCTATACACACACATCCATCGAAAACCCAATTTTACTAAGAGTGATCGTTCTTGTGTAACTGTGCTATGAACTAAGTTGCTAAGAGTCTAAGACCCTGTATTGGCCTTGCAATATTTAGCTGCAAACTTTAAAACTAAAAATGTGATATCGAACAAGCAGGTGCTCCGTGTCCGATATTTTTCTCTTGTATTAGTAGCCTTTGTTTCCTCGAATCCTGGCTCTCATGTCTACCTAGAGAAAACGCAATTCAACGTCCAATTAGTCCAAGACACTCTAATCTATTCCAACATCAATTCAAGAATCACTATTCTATGCTTCACAATTTTTCCTCTCAAAGTTGAATGTAACACTCTCTAAGTTTTCACAAGCATGCTTATGCTTAATCTTATTTTTTGGCAGTTGGCTTCCCATCTTCTAAGCACCATGCATGATTCCAAAATTACATTATCACAGTGGGTTTGGTGAACAAAATGAGGCTCTTTAAGCAGTCAAAGCAAAACATACCTGTCCTCTTTTACAATTGAAGTAGGTTTCCCTTAGGCCAACACACTCACTGGGTATACATGGGCTTTTTTCACCAGCACAGTCCCTAATTGACCGTTTCTCGCCCTACACCAAAATACCCAAAATCAGAAACATAAATGAATACACTATATTATATAGTGTAAAGAAAATCACTCTCTCCATATGTTCAGACATATATCTTATATTACCTTGACACACATCGATTCAGTGAGACACTTCACAAGCTCTTCAGCAAGACCCTTACAAGACTTGGCCATTTCAACTGATCCTATGCAAAAAGACAACCAATATATCAGAACCTCAAGAGTTTGCTGTGAAGATCTGTTCCAGTTGCAGAGATCTGTTCCTCGCCATGAAATCGATTTCAAGCTCAGTAGAGCTTTGACGTCGCCGGAGAAACTGAACAGAATAATACTGTAGAAGCAAAGAATACAAACAATGTAATCGAAGAAAGTAACGTTTATGATACAAATGATAATATCATTACCGCAGTTTTTGAAACCGGTAGCATATATATGATCTTGATACTTCACTTGGTAAACAAACATTGATGTATTTATTTTAGATTGCCAGATAGATTGTGGTATACACAAGAAGATAAATTAATGTACAAAACGACCCTAAATAGATCAATTACTTGTGAAATCTATAAATCAATTTCTGGTTCATAGATCTATTGGAATTCAATTTCTGGTTCATAGATCTATTAGAAAATCAAACAAAGAAACAAACACCAACAGAACGATCGAATTGGACTCCGGAAAAATAGAAAGCATAAAAATTCGAAAGAAGAAACCGTACCTGAAGGTTGTGGAAGAAGATGATCCGAGTCTTCTGGCTTTTCTTTTGTTAAATATATAAAAACAGATGATAAAATAAAAGCGTCTATTTGGTTCGGTTCGATTCATTTATTTTATTTAGCTTTTATTTCTTTTGGTTTTCTACATTCATAACCAAATTTAAATCACCTGTGGAAAAAAATCATCTGTCCAAAAAAAAAAAAAAAAATTTAAATCACATTTTCTTAAAAAATATATTTTTTCAATTTATTCAGTTCGGTTAAATTGTTTTTTTTAGTTAATAGAAATAACACTATTCGAATTTTTATAAACACATTTTGGTCTAACATTAGAATTTGATTCGGGTTGGTTTATATGCCGACCCCAAATATTATTACTACATAGTACATAACTACATACCGTAGTATCAATCTAAAGACACAATAAACAAGGATTATGTAAACTTTGATGTATTAGGCACCGAGGCTGTCTCGACGTCATCACCACCGTCAGCAACCGCCAAACTTGACTGCACACTCTTGTAAGTGTATCTCTTGGCTACAATTACAAAGAAGCATATATTTGCAGCGGTCAAAGCGGCTAGCATCCAGTAAAAGCGGTCCAAGCGGCTGCTATTAAGGTCTTTTCCGAACCAGCTCTTTCCGGAGATTTCCTCGGCCAGACGATCACTAACCGTCATCAAAAGATTGTTCACAAAGCTAGCCGCTCCAATCACACTAAGGTAAAACGCTATGCCTAAGCTTCTCATGGAATCTGGGACTTGGTCGTAGAAATACTCTTGAAGACCCACAAGGGTAAAAGCGTCCGCTATTCCTATAACTATGAATTGAGGAGCTAACCATATAGCACTCATGGGCATGTTCGTGTGATGTTGCTTAGTATAGTCCAATCTTTTTCTCTCAATTAGAGCTGCAGTGATCATGGTGATTAAGGAGAAAACCATACCGGTCCCGATTCTTTGTAGGATGCTAATGCCTCTTTCGTTTCCCGTGAAGCGTCTCAAAAGAGGCACGAGGAGTTTCTCGTAGACTGTTACGGAGATGATCATGGAGAGAGCTACGAGGGAGAACATGGAAGATGGAGGAACTACGAAGCTGTGACCGATGTGTCGGTCCATGATAATGGCTTGTTTGATGAAGAATGTTGTGCTTTGAGTGGCGCATATGCCAAAGGCTAATGTAAAGAACCATATTGGAATCATGTTGATGAGTAGCTTCACTTCTTCCACTTTTGTTACCGTTGCAAGTCTCCATGGACTCTCCTTCTCGGCCATAGCGTTCTCGCTTCCTCGGTCTTCGATAACCGCTGCTTTGTCTAGAAATCTGCAAACCGTATAAAAATTAGTTCCATTTATGGGTGCTAAAGAAACCTGAATAGGGTTATAGTTGGATTATTGAACCGATTTGAAACTGATAAATAGAAAACAAAACCAAGTTCTGATATGCCTAAAAGTTAAAACCAAAACTAAATCCAAACCGATTCAATAAATTAAACAAAACAAAAAAACCGATCCGAAACTCTTTTTTTTATAAAGATTGTGTATTTGAAAAAACCTGAATTCTAATAGAACATGCAACAAATCTATCCGTATATTAGATTAGATTTTAGTACTTGGTTTACTATTATTATTCAACGACCATAACCGAACCTAAACCGGAATTGAACATATATATCTCTAGTTATAACTTGTAATGTACTTACTTGAGATTCTTTGTGTTGGACAGAAGTCGGCCTTTAGTATACTTTTCTCTAGACAACTCATGAAGGAGAGAAGAATCATTGGGACAAGGAAGATGCCTTTTGGCAATGGCAGCAACAAAGACTTGCAACATCGGGGTCAACGGGCTGCCGGAAGGTGCTCTATAACGGTAGAACGGTGTACCGATAAGGAAGATCAAAAGCGAAGTAGCCATGACTATTGTGAGTATGATACCAGCCACACCCCAACCAATACGGTCTTCGATATAGACGATTGCAGTCACCGCGGTTAAAACACCAGCGCATAGACCCGCGCTCCACCAGTTAAAGTAAGACATTTTCATCTTTCGTTCTTGGGGATGGTCATCCTCGAATTGGTCAGCTCCAAAGCTCTCAAGGGATGGCTTATGACCTCCAGTGCCTATGGAGATCAAGTAGATTGCAATGAAGAAGGCTATTTCGTGGGCTTTTCTTGGCTCAACACACATTTCTTCATGACAAGCTTTCAATCCCGGTATAAACCAAGACAATGTTAACAGAAGCAACCCCTGTAAAATTAACATTTCTAACAAAGATAAGAAACAAGAGAAACAAACCATCAAGCTTTGACTAATATTGAAAATTTAAGTTGTGTATAAAGGTATGAAGTTATCAGAACCGGTTTTAAGAGTGTAAAATGTGCTACTGCATCAAGGCCCACAACAAAATAACAAAACGAATACTATAAATAAGGTATATATGATTGGAACGTGACCGTCTCAAAATATTTAAAAATTTTGGACAAATATTTTATTAAAAATATTTTAATGTCTTTAAAAGATTTTAAAAAATAAAATAAAGATCTCAATAATATTAAAATCGGAGTTAATTATGTTGGAATGCATCGGTCGCGGTCTCACATGCTAAAAGACGGTCTTGATTTAGATGGAGTATTATTGAATCGGTTTGAGAATATATGCAAGAGGTGCTACTACACATAAGGTAAATGATAACTAAAAAAGTTTGTCGAGTAAAAGTTTACCATAAGGTAAATGATGGTTGCAAGTAGTACAGTGGCATAACGGCCGAGATAAGCATCGGCAACGAAACCTCCAAGAAGAGGCATCAAAGTAGTGACACCAGACCAGTAGTTTGCATTTCTTACAGCCATCTTTAGATCTTGGTGAAGAATGGTCGTTAAGTAGACCACTAAACTCGTAGCGATCCCAAAGTAACTTAGTCTCTCACTGAATTCGATTGCTGTACAAATATATTAAACCATAAGATTATAATGTAAAGATATAATACCAAGAATCTCTTTACAAAGTTTGATATACATACCAATGATGAAGAGTGCAGCTCTCCAAGCTCCGGTTCTCGCCCGAAGCGGAGTCTCTCCTCTACTATCGAGAGAACAATCAAGAACCCATTTTTGTGG
The DNA here is from genome assembly GCA_900406395.1 of Kernera saxatilis. NCBI lineage: Eukaryota > Viridiplantae > Streptophyta > Magnoliopsida > Brassicales > Brassicaceae > Kernera > Kernera saxatilis. The sequence continues at coordinate 22,039 of OVAY01000372.1, forward strand.
ATCATCGTATGTATCTTGAAGCTCTGTATCAATCTTGTTCTGCTCCATAATTTTTTGTGTTAATGATTGAGAGAGAGAGAGAGAGAAATGATTGTTGATGAGTGATGTGTTGTTTGTGAAGAAGCAAGCTTGGTCCTCTTTATAATGGATAACATTCGCTATGTTGACTCTTCTTGTTTAGTGCTTCAAGATTCTTTCAAAGGAATTTACCACACAAAAAGACACGTCAGGTTGACAAATAGAAGACACGTAAAGAACTTAACTACTATTCCGATTTATTTAATAAATATGTACCTGAAAAGCTAAATTTTAATTTCACCCGACTTTCCATTTTTTGTTTTTTCTGATTAAACCCGACTTTCCATTTTTCGACTATTGCTTTAGCTTTTAGTATAAAATTGATACAATAATACAGGGAAGAAAATGATAGTGAAGTTTTGATTATGCTCAGATAAGTACAAATATAAGTATGATGTGGTGCTCATCTTTTTCCAATCGGTCACTTTCAGATTGTAACTTGTGTGGCTTTGTGGACTTAAGGAGTCCCATAAATGAAGTTGAAAATTTCCATCAACTCCAAATTTTAAAAGAGCTAGCAAGAGTTATATAGATTTACTAAATCAAAGAGAGATGGAGACAGAAGAAACCTCAAATTTGAACGAAGCTTTCCATGAATTAAAAAGATTCCGTGAATTCCCAAGTTTCACTATGATTTAAGAAGATTTACTAAATCAGAGAGATGTGATGACCACATTTGATTCTTGTTCAACAACTGAGTTGTATATGAAGCCAAAAATGAATTCACACTCCAACCGAAAGTGAACGAAAGCTAAAGTTACACTAAAAATCATAGCATGCATTTGTCGTTGATCGAATATTTACAACACAACCCAAGGTTTTGGAGATTAGTTTGAATTTCAAGTTTTGATCCAAAATCTATTACGGATACCAAAAAATAATATTTACAAGAATCTTGTTGATCCTAAGGAACCTTCATATCATATGGGTTTGATATCACATGGGTTTGATGCCTGTAGAGTAAAGATTCCCTCATTGAGTCTATTTGGAGATATCTCTCCCTCTTGGCTACCACCAAAACCTAAGACTTTTAAGGGTCAAGTGAAATCCACCAAAACATGATTAATGCCTTACACAAAACTTCGTATTCAAATGATTCCAAAGTACCAAAAGTTTTGGTCCAAAAACTTTCTATATTCTGGATGAACCCCTCTTGTAGCTCTCTAGGATATGATTTTAATATCTACAAACTCTTAGACTTTTAATATTTTGTTCTTTTTTTTATAACTGGCGTGTATGGATCGAAATTCATACTAATTTTTAAGATATGTAAAAAGCTGAACATTTTTGTCACTTAAAACGTTTACAATAACCAATTAAATGACCATAAAAAAAAAAAAATCCATAGTTGGTAGGATTCAAACCATAACTCGATATCCAGAAGACAAATCTTTCACATTCTAATTCAACTATAAGGACCAACATGACCACTTGATTAAAAAAAATAATAATAATAATTCAATAAATAAAACCAACGAATTTTCATGTAAGGATTTTGTATTCTTTACTAAACTTTTATCTACTTACCGACATTCCTTAAAAACACAATCGCAACTCCTTAATTAGGTAATATTACCCCAAAAAAATAGGTAAGATTACCGATTGATGTAGCACTATTTCTAAATCCCCGTACGTATCTTCTTCAGATCATACCTAAAATTCAGCAATGACAAAAACATTCTGCCGCCACATTTGAAAATTATTTTTTAATCACATATGATTCATCTATTAATGGTGTTGGTAACCACTACCACCATGTTTTTCTTTAGATAAAGATCTACCACCATGGTCCATGTATTACATGATCTAAATCACTCGCGAGAAAGGAAAAAAAGGAAGAGACACACTTAAGCATAATCATATAAGTCTCCAACTGCATGTGACAGTAATAATCACATGTTAATTAGGGGGATCAATAATGCTTAATACTGTAACCACCATCCAAATTGATGACATTATACGATCATTATGCTCTACTTCTACAGTGATCCATGTAGCCTTCTTTTCTAGAAAGAATGAATTTTTCATATAGATATGTGGTTAGGGAGTAATCAGACCATATCAAGTTTTATTAAAATGTTTTTAAAGTGGCTGTGGGTAAGCCTAGTTGTGATCATTGGCAGGAGAAAGTTGTGAATCTTTAGTGGATTTGCTACCAAAACCAAATACATCATTCCCAAATCTTGTAAATTTAATAAGGACCCATTAATTAATAGTAATTAAATAAACAATTAATGCTTGGATCAAGAGTCAACTCTTATCATGTACTATGAACTAATGGAAATCTGAGGCTGTGGTTGAGGAAAGTGGATTACCTTTTCCCATAGTGCTGCTACCACCATTGACTGATTCTCATTATCTATGACAATAAGCAATTCCAACAACAAAAATAATGGAGACAGCAAGGTTTTTAAAATTGAATCTGAACAGGATTATTTTGTACTATGCTATAAGAGTCAAATCGTGAATTATTATATTGATTTTTTATAATTTTAATTTTAAATTAAAATAAAAATGGAATATAATTAGTGTAAATAGATTATATATTTCAAATCTTTTTATAAATTTTAAATTCTTTTGTTTTCTAATTTGACCACATTTAAATTTTCAATAATATAATCAATGTTTCATTTTCAATGATATCAATATAATATATAAGAACACAGAACAAATAAAAGAAAATTTCGGAATTGATTTTTTTAATCACGGTTGAATCTAGGTTTTAAAACACTCGTAGTAGAAAAAATCTTCTAGCATGCTAATTTTTTTAAACATACGTACATAAATACTGTCTAAAGAAACGATGGAACCGAACCCAAATGCTTCGTTCTAGTGAGTCTTACTCGTTAACAAATTATTCGTAAGCTAGCTATCAATTTGTGGGTGTTAAAAAATCAACCATCTAAATTTCATGTCCTTTTTTCACCACCACATGCAACAAACGTGATTATGCTCTGACGATAGGACCACCAATGAGATTACTCGGCGGATGGAATTCAACATATAAACAAAGCATGCATGCTTTCACAAGAAGTCTCTTGTTGAGGTCTCTATCAAGAATCTATACCGTTTTGTCCAAACGAAGAATAAATAGAACATGAAGCTCGTGCTTTTTTTTTTTGGGTAGTTCTTATTTACATTAGAGATTCTTATCTGCTTTCTTTAACAAGCCGTTTTGCTGCCCGATTTCTGATCATGTACTCTTAAAAGTCTTCTTTTTTTTCTTGTTTGAAAATGATGTTTGAGAGAGAAAGAGAAAGATATCAGATTGAAAAGACTGCTAAACTTCTTCCACTAAGCGGTCTCGTGTTATGCACTGACAAAAACAGAAATAGTAGAAATCAAATGGATCATAAGAAACACATGTTATAACCAAAATGAAGCACAAAAGTATTTGGTTGAAAGAGATCACTGATAGATCATCATTACCTTACAAATTCTACGTATCAAACGGAGCTAGTCGACCCACTTTGACATGAGTTACAATACTAATCTAAACCCCTAATGTACTATTCCTAACCAATAAATTCAATGCTATTGATGTAAACTTATGGGTGAATAATTACTAATTTTGATAAACAATTTTTTTTTCTTAACAAAATGTTAGAATTGCAAATGAACCTTAAAACTTGGTATCGGTCACTCTATATGCCCCCTTTAATGAAAAGAAAAAAAACTCTTTTAAGTATCGCTCACTCTATTTTAAACCCTTCAACTAAATTATTAATTAAAAAAAAAACCTTCAAAATCAAATAAGAATTTTAAGGAAACAACCTTTCAAATATCGGTCAATCCATTTTAAATCTCTCAACTATATTATTAACCCCTCAAATAAAATTCTGTTAATAAAAACTCACTCTTTCTATAATTCCATCAAAACCTTAAATAGTGATTTATCGTTCAATTAATATTTTGCGTTCTAGCTTGTTAAAAATGACATGTGTGTATTTTTTTTTAGACATAAAATAACACGGTGTTTGTTCAAAACAACATTTAAGTTTCAAAAAATCTCTAATATGGATTTAAAACCTCCAAAAATCGTGTTAAGCTTCTCTTTTTTTGTTTTTTTGTTTATATAAAGACCTAGTGCTTCTCTTAAACAAGATCTTAGTCATATTGATTAACCGTTTCAGATTCCCAATCGATTGCAACATGTTTTTGATGTTGTTTTATTTTTAAAACACTGCATCTTATTTTGTTTTAAGAAATATATACGTTGTTTTTTAACAAACCAAAACGCAAAATATCGATTTAATGGCAAGCGTTTAGAGTTTTGAGATTTGATCGTATTATAGACGGAGGTTAACAGGTTTTTATTAAGAGATTTATCCACTAAAAAGTTTAGGTGAGAGTTTAAAATGGATCCAAACAAAAAAATCCCAATACTATCCAAACGGCCAAAAATCTAGAAGGTCTCAAAAACAACACTATCTTTAGAATGTTTTTGTCAAGAAAACTAAGCAACGGGCACCAGTGGTCTAGTGGTAGAATAGTACCCTGCCACGGTACAGACCCGGGTTCGATTCCCGGCTGGTGCAGTTTTTATTTTCCATAATTTTTTAAGATTTAATTGATCTTTGGGATTTTAGGCCTTTCTTCTTATTTTTCAGACAAGCCCGAAACTGTTTCAAGGGAGGCCCAATATCTCTATTAGCGACAAACGAATCCTAAGCAGAGCTGAAAGTCAAACAGAGATATATAATTTTGGTTTTCTTGCTTCCCAAGATCGATTTCTCGAAAAGTTGGTAAAGGGAAAGCACTCCAACTTCCTCAAAACTCTTCAGACGGAATCGATGGCGACTTCTCAGGCTGTGATGGCTGTGATCAACTCCGTTATGCCGCCTTTTCGCAATAACCACGACAAAGTTGCTTTTGCAGTTCACGCTTCTTTCCTCGCTTCCGGTTTCGTCCTCACTGCCACCGGACGTCCTGCCTTCGCCGACGACGCTCTCTCGTCATCGACCACCCAGGGTTATTACTTGATTCATTTTCTAGATTTTTTTTTTCTTCTTCAATTTTTCTAGGGTTTAGGATTCTGATTTGTTTGATTTTGGATTTTAGACGGGGTTCGGATTGACGGGTGGAACGAATTCGACGGGGAGTACGCGTTTGTCTATAAGAATCCGGCGAAGGGATCGAAGAAAGTTCTGGTTAAGTGCTTGGCTTTGGATGATAAACTTCTCGTTGATGCTCTAGCTGATGGTGGAGCAGAACCAGCCCATCTCGAGATAGAGTATGTCATGGCTTCTCTTTATTTGTGCTCGATTGTGATTCTTTTTTGTGCAATCTTAAGGGTTCTAGAAGTTTCTGGTTTATTTTGCAGAGTTGGGAATTATGCTGATGAGTCCAGAGAGGGGAATTACGCTGCACAGTTCAAGAATTTGGCCAAGTTAGTGACTGATTTGCAGAGTCAGATTCTGGATAAGCTTGATGGAGAAGTAAAACCTGTTTCTTCGACAACTCAACGCAGGTTATCCTCTTATCCAGTACAAAGAATTTATTGCTCATCTAAGAATTAATTCTTCTTAGATACCTCTTAGTGTTTAGCGTATGATCATTGGGGCTAGCAACGAACACATGATTTCAGTTGTAGTGTTACTAGACTTCCTTGGCACCGTAAACATAGTTTTGTTGATGGATTGATTTGACTTGGCTCTTGAGTTGCTAGTTCTTTTTTTTTTTTGGGCAAACGAGTTGCTAGTTCTTATAGTTGTTTCGTCAATGTCTTAAACACACCAAAATAAATTGCAGAGCCTGCTAATTTGGTGTCTCGATTTTTGTGAACAAGGTTTTGCCTTGGTACATGTAGAGAACATTGTGAAACTTCAGTTTGTGGAGGCATTTGTTAGTTGGACTGGAATGATATGTTTCCTAATTCTTGAAGTGTATTCTAAGACCTCCATTTTTATCATTGGTTGCTTGCAGTTCTGAGACAAATGAAGAGCCAAGACATTACACTGGAATGCCTGATCCATTAGGCCCTCAGATTCACCCCTCAGGGTAATACATCGACTACTTCTATTGCTTACTCTGATGATCCAAGTATTGCTACAGATTTTGTTTATCTGATTCCCTAGCCATAATTGCAATGCCAGAGTAAAAGAGAGAGTTCATTGAGTCATGACAGCTTATAACATATTAGAAAACCGAAACTTATTGCTTATTGACATTTAGATTTCATAGGGTGGTAGTTCCTCCGATAGCTGCTGATAGAGGGTACGGTGATCTCTTCCCTGGGCCAGGTGCTGGGATGTACCCTGGCAGCAGGTGTGTGTTATCTATATTAAAACTATAGTTTCTATAATACGAATGCATAACTTCATTTCACTTACAATGTTACTCACCACATATATTTTCTTAATTGTCTCTCCAGGGGTGTTTTTGGCGATGGAAGCATGTTTGTAGGTATGAACCAGAACCGTCTTTCTATCATTCTTGAGACATGAGAGATTATCAGCTTACTTGATTCTAATCTGTTTTAAACTGCTTATGTTTGGTTGCAGGACCAAATGATCCTCGTTTTTTCCGCCCATATGGTGATCAAACTGGGTTCATGGGACCACCACAACCGTAAAATATCTCTTTACTTGCATCTCTTTCTTTCACACATATGCACATACGCATACACAGCCATATAGTTGAACACAAGAAAATCTCTCAATTGTTTCGACAAATAACCATGGGTTTTTGACAGGGGTGTGCCACCTCCTGGTGCTCGTTTTGATCCTTATGGCCCCCCCGGTGTTCCAGGTTTTGAACCAGGCCGGTTCACAAGGTAGTAATCTTATGCGCTAGTCTCTTCCTAAACAACTGAATTACACAATCAAATTTAAAACCTGTTTTGCAAAAGGTGTTGACGCTTGTTTATCTCAATCATGATAGGCAACCTCCAAGAGGGCCAGGGGGCGGGATGCATCCTGATCTTGAGCATTTTCCCGGCGGTTCGGATTTTATATAGTCAAAGTAAAGCCATCTACAGAGAAAATGCAGGCATAACTTCATCCTGTGTTTTAAAGTCTGGTAGTAGCTACGTTTAGACAATAAGATCTGTTTTGCTTTGCTTTTTGTCTGGAATTCCGCAGCTGTTTTTTTTTTCTGTTGGTTTTGTTCTCCAGTTGATTGTATATATATAATAAGGTTTGGGTTTATTTCGCTTTTTGAATTCCCTTTGGATAGCGTCTGAATCGGTCGCCATATAGAGTCATTTGAATATATTGAGTTTGAAAATCATCTCTTTGTTTCAACTACCTTGCTTTGCAATCGTGTTTTTAGTGTTCCAATCGACCGCGTGAGCATATTGTACTACTTTTGCTGTTGGTGTATTTGATTGATTCATTTGTTAAATTTCCATGAAAGGAACTCTGGAATTTACTTTTCTCAATTTATGTGCAACGCACTTACTGATGCTGATAATAAGCCGAAAGGTTCCGGCTCTGATTTTGATAGGGCCCGTGGGGTTTTAGCTGCGACCGGATTTAAAACAACGCTGTTTTCATCTAAAGATCATTTTCTTTTTGTTAAGAAAATGGAATGAATTATAGAGTGAAATCATTTCCTATATTATTTGATATAGTTCCAAATCCACACACTGGTACATATAAACATTACATTATTCATATAATATACGATACATGGAGACAATGTTGTAAGGCTTTTGTGGTGATATATAGTAGTAAACTCCAAGCTTCCTCATGAAGCCACTATCTCCTTCATCCTTCTAATTGTCAACACTTCACGGAAGTGTGTATGCTATAACCAAAAAAGAACAAACCATGTAATTAGTAGTAAATTTCAACGTTATCAACACTTTTAAGTATTGTTATCTTTGAATATGATGAAGCAATATAACACAAAGTACGTCACATCTATAGATTAATAGTATACTTACGTCCGCACTTGTAACCGACGGGGCGGTTAGCGAAATTGCAGCGTTTGGGGATGGTAAGGGCAACCTCCGGCTGGACGCCGGAGGCTTTGGCCGTGTCGGAGAGAAGAATGGCGCAGAGACATTTAGGATTCTGAGAGAATCTCTTAATCTGAGCACAACAACCGCCTGGCACGGCGGCGTTCGCGTCCTGAGCCGCACCTGCACATGGAGCCAGCTTCATCGCCTCATTGTCCGGCGAAGATTTACCACACTCTCCTGCTCCGTCGACGACGACTCCGACAAGGAGGATCAGGCCAAGAATGCAGAGAAATTTCATGCAAGATGCCATTTTGTTTTTGTGGGGGAGAAAAGTGAGTAATCTCAGAGATTTGAAATAAAACTCAGATTCTGTTTTGTCGATCTTGTTTGTGGGTTTCAATTGGATTCACGAATGTGTGATTTATATAGCGGTTGTTTTTTTTCTTCTGCAAATTCCAGACACTGAAGGTAGTGGAGAAAGCACTCGATGAGAGGGGAAATTAGTGTTCTTACCAACAACACAAGTTCCAGGTGTTGATGTCTGAGAGATTACTGACCAAACCTCTTTATGCTTAGTTTATTTATTATTTGAATTATCAAATTGGATGGTAGATTTGTGGGAGTTGTGTCATCACCGACCTTGTGGTTTTGAATTGGTATTAATGTTAATGGTGAATTATAATGAGCTTTTTATTGATTTTTTATTCTTTTTATTAGTGGTTGCAGACTTGCAGTATTGATCTTGGTCTCTTTTTAACATTTTGAATTTGGATGCAAAGTCTTGATCTCTTCGAACAAGCTAAATTTATTCACGTTAAATTATATTGCAGTCAAAACCGGTACAGCACAAGTTACTTACATGTATGCTAAACTCATGAATAGCATAGATGATGAAATAGAAAGTTAGAAACCACCAAAATGAGGAAGCCTCGGTTTCGTTCAGAGGGTTTGCTATAAATCAAATTCAAGAAAGAAACCGGAACGGTGAATGAAGGGTTAGTTGAGTTGGTTACGAGAAGCGGTGGCATTCTTAGTAATTTTATGAAGTTTGCTCTGTTCTGGGCGTTCGGCTCCTACTTGAGCTAGCTCCTCTTTTTCACTTGGCCCATCAAGCAATAATGGGTCCATTAACCATAATATGGCCCAATATTCTTCTCAGCATCTACAGGCCCAACTTATTTCTCCTCACGTAGACCACGGTGATATCCCATAAATCCTCTGTTTTAATTTAACAAAGTCTACATTATTAACTCATATAGTTTTCTAAAAATTTGAAAATTTCGTGAATATATTTTTTAAGAAATTAAATAATTAGTAATGTTTTCTGTGGAATTATTCCTTATAAATTATAATTTGTTCCATAGTCAATGATCAGTGACAAGGCATCCAACTGTCCATGTGATTTCTGTCGAGCATACTTCTTTAATTATTTTGGATTCACAAATTATTAATGAGCCCACCACATGTTCATGCGAATGGAGTGATTCCAGCAAAACCCACCGAAAATACTTTAAATAATTAGCAGGAAAACCAAAAAAGTTAGAACAAAAGATCTCTCTTTTTTTTCAACAACTATGAAATTTAATAGTATATTGATATAATTTCAAATACAAATACAACGAACGAAAAGGTTCTTTTATTAAAAGCATAAATTGCGATGATTATTTCAGAAGACAGCTTTTACTTAGTGAGAATCGTTATCCTTGACAACGGTGACAGGGCAAGGCGCGTGTTGAATCACGAAGCTGCTCACGCTTCCCATTATTATCCTGTTCCAATATTTTAAAATTAATAATTAGTCATTTACACTTGGAAAGAAGTTCATTACACCGTTACAAAAAAAAAGCTAACTGTTAAATTTTAAAATAATAAAAAGATGGTAAATATGACCAATGATAAATGTCATCCTTGAAAAAATCAGGAATAAATAAAAGACAAGTGTGTTAAAAAAAGGGTGTAACCATAGATTAGATTCTTAAAAAATCTTAAAAGTTTGTATTTTTCTTAATTACGAGATAAAGACAAAAAAATCAAAGCTAAACCTAAAAACCTAATCAGTTGTCGTTTTTCCCTGACCTTATCCACTTTCGGTGGGAGGTAATTGTCATAGATTTTTTTTTCATTTAAATTGTTCTTCCTCTAAAAAAAAACAAATCTCTAAACCAAAAAAGAAACGAAGTTTGAATTACAAAACCAGTAAAAAATGATTAAACGCGAAATGAGAGATGGTTTTAATTAGATTGTTAAACCATGGACTCAAGGGCACTGGTATTTGACATTGTCTTTAAGCTATAACGAATATTTTTAAATCATGGATCTGTACCGACATTATTTATATCAATCTCCCTAATATATTATCGCCCAACTTTAATGTCGTATACAATATTGCTAAACTAGCATTACTGACATTTTGTCTAGAAGATTTCAGATAAAATGGAACTTATTCGTAAAAAGTTAGGAAATAAAAAAAACCTTTGAAGGGCACTGAGTCCTCTGCTTCCCATGACAATAGAATCAAGTTTGAGATCTTTAACAGCATCAACCAACTTCTCTCTTGCATCTCCCCAGTATAATTTCGTCACTACATGCACCTAAATTCCATTTTTATTTTAACCAAACCACTAATTAATAGGTTGCAAATGACGAAATAAATGTATTTAGTTTGGGATCAAGAAATATATTAAGAACAAAAAAAACCTCTTTCTGCCTCGAACCAGTGTCGAGCATGTCAAGAAATGGGATGTCGATTTTGACGCCGTATTTCTCCATAATCTCCGGTTCCCTAAACTCCACCAACGGTATGAGAGCTGCAGCACCAAATTAACCCGAATTAAACCGGAATTTCAATCGTAAAATTGCAAAAAACCGGGGACTAAAGAGAAGAGACTTACGAGAACCGGATTTGAGCCAGAGGGTGTTGCGAGATTCAGCTTCAGAGGTTGGTAGTGTGTGGATGATGTAAAGTGTGTCGCCTTTATCAGCTAAGTTCTCGATCGCCCATTTCAGTGCGTTCTTGCTGCTCTCCGAGAAATCCATCGCGATTCCGATCTTCCTGTCTTTCGGCATCTTTCTTGGTTTTCTTGATCAAACTTGAGATTGAGTTTTTTTCTTTCAGATATTTTCGAGAGAGGTGGTGAAGAATTGTGAGAAAGTAGCTTCTGGCTTCAATGTTATAAAGTTATAGGATTTGGAAAAGAGAGAGAGAGACGAAGGATGAAGTTTCCTCGATGCTTCGTCCGATGTTAGATCCATTTATTGCATCTAGACCGTCCATTTTTTAAATCGTACGGTAGTATGAGAAAGTAATGAGATTTTTTTTTTTGTGTGATAATGAATCAATTTATTAAATATTGCTAATAGTAGTTTAGAAGTTGTATTAACTACTAAGTAACAAATCCAATTACGTATAGAGGTTTTATATAGAGTTAAAGTTTATATTTTAATTTAAATGTATGGTTGACAAAAAAATGAAAGTTTATCCAATTGTATTTACTTTTACGGTAGCTAATTTCGTTAAACTTTCATCTCTATTATTTTTATTTAGTATATAATATATATTATTTAATTTTAATTAAATATTTTTTAACTTTAAAAATTGAATAGATGTTTAAACCAATGAGCCAATTGAGAGTACGGATACTTACATGAAATAAATCAATCATATGTGATCTAGCCCTTCGAATTAAATAGCCAGCCAAACTATTTACTTCTGTATTAATTTCTGTAAATTATATTATGGTGAAGATAAAGAAGTGTATAAATAAATGATTTACTTTCAAAAAGATATTTGGTTTACTTTTGAAATATGTCGGTTTCCAAATAATGATTTAATTTGATTTAAGTTTAAAAACCATAAGCAAAAAGAGTGATTTTTAAGCATGTCACCAACAATGCTAATTAACGAGCCTAATGCACTACCATGAACGTTTCATATTAGGTTACACCATCTCTATATTCTATCAAAAGAACAAAAAAAAAAAAAATCAATATCAGACTATCAGTGAATTTAATAGATCTCAATTTGCCAAAAATAATTTCATGAGAACAAATTTTCAGATATTCCAAATTCTAAGTGATTCGTATCTACTTTCAAAAGAAGTGTATCTCATTATATTAAAAAATTTTCCATAATACAATAACACTTCTGGTAATATTTTTTTTAGTATATAATTGTTTTACCGTTGGATTAGGATCGACATGTGATCCGCTGAGCTGTAAGAAAAGGGTCATGAAAGTACATGTTCTAGATTTTTAATGCATTTTCCAAAATTAATACTTGTTAAACATCTCTCGCAGATGTTTAAATGGAATCTTACAATTCCTTCTTGTAAAACAAATTCTAAATAAAATGCACGTCTCCAGCACCAAAAAGAATAATGCACAAGGAGTTTTTTTGGGTCCGAAATCTACTATATACCGAGAAACAAACAAAAGACGATAAAACCACTATTGTTTCTTTTGTTTTTGCATTTACGTTTTTATATCGTGATGATTAAATATATATATATATATATATATATATATATATATTATATATTTTTAGAGAGAAATGTGAACACAACCGTAAATGCAACAAAAATAACCGTGATCTAAAAAATTGGTGAATTTAGATGTTTCCGTGTGGTGAGATTGAAAAGGATTGTCAAGCACATTTGGGCTGAACTATCTTGCTTATATGGGCCCTTAGTGGAGATTTTAATGACATATCTTATCCACGAAAGGGGAATGAATCATACAGATTCGAATGTTTGTAGAAACGAAAAGGGTTTTTTTTTTTTTTTTGATATATCCGATCGGTTAACTTCGGAAGAAACGCACCGAAGTGCTACAGAGTGGACTCACTATCATCCGGAGGGATGGACTACCACACTGTCTGATTCGAGTTTGGAATGTGTTTTCCGACTAATGTCCGGGGGTAGTCAGACCACCTGCATTTCTGACTACCAGGTAAACCAATTGGGTATTGGTCTAACTGACAGATTTCTCAACAAAGTGTTGATAACAGCTAGGAAAAAATATCGAACATGGGATGTGGGAGTTTCACCCTTTCACCTATGCTCGTCCTACCACTAGCCCACCACTTTGCGGGCATTTCTAATTTTTTTTAGTTGATGAAATGAACCCTATCCAAAAATAGTGTGAATGTAATCCCAACACATGATAACTACTTGGATGAGAATCAAAGTAACTATCCTCTAAATTGATTGATATAATATGTGACTTGAGATTTATATAAAAACAATACAAAAGCTAATTAATAACTATTGTAGAACTTTTCAATACGATTAAGTAGCTTACAGTACAAGCAAAAACATGGAAAGATCTATCACTACACTCTCTCGCGAAAGTTTTTGAGTAACGGTTTTGAGAAGTTTGGGTTTGGTCCTGCGTGTATGCATGTGAATAGTGGAGCCTACGCACGTGACGGTAACATGTGCGATCAAACTAATCTAATTCTAGTTGGTCGCAACCAAAGCAGCTACAAAATTTATATTTTCTTTTATTCTTCTTTTTCTGTCTTTCCTTTATGTCTTGGGTTTACACAACTCATCTACCGTGTTTTACGTTTTAAGCGAATCCATAATCAATAATCATGGATCGGACTTCGTTCCGGACATATATTCGGTTTAGCTCTCTGATTAAATGTGCGGTCAAAATTATATTATTCTTTTGTTAATTTCGAATCTAATATTACTAATCACTTATTAAAACTTGATTTATTCTAACATCTTTTTCGAGTCTGCTAATAGATTTTTTTTTGCAACATGTTAACCTTTTTAGTTTTCTTCGTTCAAGAAAAACTTCACTAGTTAACAAATAACATAACATATGACACGACAAGTCAAATCGTTGATGATATCCTCACACAAATGATGGTATTTAGTTTACGATTTGCAAAGCCATCATCGATAAATCGTAACCTTTTCCCAGAAGGCCAGAACGGTAAAATCTTTTAGTCTCTAGACTGAAACAATACCGAAGCTAGCTAAAGTATAAACATTATACAGTGAAACAGAGTCCCATTAAACGCGATTGAAAAGTGATGCTAGTCGTTAAATATAAGCAACAATATACGATATAACTTCGTAGACAGGGTTATATATGTAATTAGAAAGGGTGAAGGTTTAACGATTGCAGCCTTGCAAGATCCAAGCAACTTAACGGATAGCCAAATATTTTTTAAGTTAGCAGTATAAAGAAATAGTTGAATATACGAGGAAACAGGAGAAGGTCCCATATAGTATATGGTTGGGAATAGAAGCTGCAGCCAATTATATTTTTAATTTCTGAAACAAACAAAATAGTATGAAAAGAGAAAAAGGAGACGAAAGCAAAGGAGAGGAAATTATGGAAACAAACAAGCTTAAGTCACCACCCCCAAAATACTATATATGTCGTTAAAGCATTTAAAATGATTTGATATTTTTCATCGTGATATTGTTATTGTCACCGAAATCAAAGTGGACTCCACTGCCCACCCAGAAAAACAAGATAACGAGAAGCAATATTAAACCAAAAAAAGTAGCCATTGTTAAGAATAATCAAGATTTGTGTCAAATTCAGACTTTCTCGTGGAGGTCATGTGATGCATGTCCCATTTCTGATGTCACATAACATCAAATCCTATTTATAATTTTTTTGGTGATGCAATTTTATATATTTATGAATCGAAAACCGAATGTTTCCATGTCCTGAAAGAAAAAGTGTTTCCATTTCGACTTTAATTAGTATTAAGAATTAGCAGACAAAGACAGGAAAGCATGTAATACACGTATTCTGGGCCGGGAATAAAGATCCATCCACAATTATATATGTATTTTGGGTCATACATAACGGTGTATATTGACATATTTGTTAGTAAAGGTACGAAAAATGATTTAGTATCATAAAACTAAGTTTAAGAGCCTTTTCTGATTTAAGGATACACCAACGACAATGGAGAGTTAAAAGCATGGTCAATAAAAATATTTGAGTTGGTTAGTATAATTAGTGGTTTGTTTTTATCGTGATAAGTCAAATAAGTAGAAAACGATGTTGTAATAACTTCCGTTTTATCTTTCGGCGGAAAATCAAGATCGAAGCTCTCTTTCTGCTTTCACTTTTTTTTTTTTTTTTGCGGAAATTTGTTCTTTGATTTCGGAAAGTTTGTGGAAGGCCAATCATGGTAACATTCATTCTCCAGTCAGCATAAAACAAGACATCGTCTCCTTTAAGCTTTAAGTAATTTAGGAATGAAACACTATGCAAGATTGTAGGTATTTGTATTTGGACTATCGGAAACTAACCCCATTTGTAACCAAAAAAAAAAACTGTATATTTTCCTTAGAATTTCTTACTGCTTATTAAAATAAGACATGCATGCTAAGGGGAAGCTACAGAATACAAAATAAAATAAACTGATTTGTATAATTGACATTCTTTGGGAAATGCTCAAAGAAATTAGACTGTTCTGCATAGACATGATTTTTGATACAGATCGTCTACTCTAGTGAAATTTGTGATTTTTATTCCTCTTGTTCATTATCATCATGCAAAGCCATTGATACTCACAATGCGTTGTTGTGAATGTTAGGAATTTTACACCGGCTATAAAATAAATATTTAGCCTAATAGATTAAAGATATGAACTAATAAATTATTATCGATTGATTATACGTTAAAAAAATGTATAAATTTCAACATGCTATTAAAACTTAAACACACCCTTGTTTATTCCAAATCAAAATCCAATCGACAGAAAATTAGTTTAATCAATCCAATCCAAAAATCGATATAAAGAAATTTCGACATCATGCATAATTAGAAAAATACCATTTTTATGCATAATTAGAAAATACCATTTTTAGGAGATGTGTTATAATTCCTCATCAACTATAAGAAAGAGAGAATATTATCTATTTACTTATTATCAACTATTTTTTAAATATAAAAATTAAGAAAATTTTTTAATTTGTAATATTCACGTAAAGCTTGGATAAATCTCTAATATTTTATGAAACGTGTAAATTATACATACATATACAATTAATTCGATTGGATAAATATGAGAACAGTTCCTTTAGTTTGTCAATCTTGTGAGTTGTGACATCTCATGTTTATCCATGTGACCATGTCTTAGTCGACTAAACTTTGATCCGTCACAGTTTACATAATCGCCGTTATAAGTTTACGAAAGTTATTTTAGAAGAAACCTATATCATAAAAGTAGTAATTTAAATACTAACAAAAAAATATGGATTAAAAGTAGTGGGAAATTGGGTGGGATAACTTGTAAACGAAGAATCACAACGCGTTCCCTGTTATGCCAAGTGGATACTAGATGGGCCAAATGTCGCCTAGACACATCCAACTAATTAAAACCTGACACGTGTCAGCGCCACGTCACATCATCTCAACTTGAGATGTTTGGTTCCGTTTTGTTTCGGCACCGTTATAGACCCGACGAAATTTTTAACTCTCGATGGGTAAAACCGTAATTGTAACAGTAGCCATCAACCTAAATAAACGCGCTTTCCTTGTTAATTACGATAATAGCCCTGTCTCAACTAGTACTAACCATCATCATTGTTTATTATCAGCTTTTTTGTTTGTAACGTTTTTCAGATTATCAGTATTTATTATAAATATGTTCGATGTACCCAAAGAAGAGACGCGAATTGTGTGGGTACCTTAAATGAAAAGAGAAAAAACATCGGCACAGAATCTAGATTCCAATAAAAAACGTGTAATACACGCTTCACATTCAATGCTTATAACAAAAGGAAGATAAAATCATCATGAATCTGGACCCCAAGTTGAAAGGGTAATTCGGTAAATCCCACCAAGGCACGTGTCAGAGGGATGCTTCTAATTACGGTTTTAGCCCTATCACATGCTAGTCAACCCGCTTTACAGATATTCTGATAGTGGGTCCCACAAATTTACTTGCCATAACCCCTCGTAGCGAGTAGTAGCCTATTAGTAGCCCACACTCACTCTCCCTCTACGCTGTATCAAAGGCGCGTGAATCCACTTTCGAACCGTAGGCGCGTGAAGACGAAACCTCTCTCCCACCACCACCACTACTAACTTACAGCTTCTTCCTCCTCCTACAAATACCTCTCACTCTCTTTCCCTCCTCTTCTAGTGCTTTTTATTTTCGCCTGAAACTGGGTGCCTGATATTTTTTTGAACTCGTTATTGAAACTTAACAAAGCAGCAACCTCCTCCGCTATTAAAAATCATCTTCCTCCCTCGATACTCGTGAAAAAATCCACTGAAATTGTAAAACCATGGAACCCACTAGCTTAATCGATGATGCTGAGTTCTCGCTTCCGCCGGAGTTTCTCACTGACGAGGATTTTCTCGTCGAGAAGGAGAACGACGGTGGTGGAATCGATGAGTCCAACAAGTGCTTATTCCCGTATGATTCGGATCACGGATTTGAGTCGTTTGGGTTGAACTCGGGGTTTGGCTCTACCGTTAAGCCAATCGATGACGAGGAGAATTTCTTAGCCGGATTGACGAGGCAGATGGTTCAGTCAACTCTGGAAGATGATTTCCCCAGTGGATTTTGCGGTAAACACGCTTTTCCGGCCGGGAACGACAATAAGGTAATTCGACCTAGAAACGAAATTTTCACTCAACTTCTCTCTGTTTTCCTTCGATTTCGGATTTTTGGGGGTTTTAATTCCTAACTGTATTTTTGTTGCTTATGGTTCTTCAGGCATGGGATACGACTCGTTCGACTCTGTGTGGGGCCGGGAACGGCTGTGGTTGCCGTAATCAACGGTCGAACCAGAATCGCCAGTCGCGAGTTACTTCTCAGGCGGCGGCATGGGATCTGTACTGCGCCGCGGCGGAGGAAATGGCCAGGTTGAATATCAACGACGAATCGTACGGATACAACAACCATAGTGGCAGAGGCCTTCTCGATCTTCCCAGAAAACATCCCCTCGCCACCGCGATAAACCCTAACATCGGCTCTGGCTTCTACAACCACCAATCTCTCCCATACCAGAAACTACAAGCTATCCAAGTAATCAATCACCAACTCTCTAATAGCGAGTTAACATTTGTTTTCTGAGTTGTGAGTCCGATACTGATTTTCTTTTGTTTCATTTGTCCTATTGCTTCAGTTTCAGCAACTGAAGCAGCAACAGTTGATGAAACATCATCGCCAGTTGGTGCAGCAGAGCAGAGCATTAAGGGCTAATAGCAACAAAAATGGTGGTCCTGTGGATATGTCGCCATCTGCATGGCCTAATCAGCCACCGAGGCGTGCTGGTTCTGTTATGAGGGCTGTATTCCTAGGAGAACACGCCGGAAAACGTGGCTCAACCGGCACCGGCGTGTTCTTGCCCCGTCGCGTTAACCATAACACTTCCCCTGCAACCGCCGAGACTTGCATGAAGCCCAGTAAGTTGTAAAGATTTCACTAACTGTCGATTTTTGGGTTTCCAACATTTTTTCTGATGTGAAATGTTGTTACTTTTGGGTTCATTAGCTCTTGCGACGGTTTTGGTTCCGGCTAGAGTGGCCCAGGTCCTGAATCTGAATCTAGACGAATCTGTGGTCCAGCCAGTGGTCCGGTCTTCGGCAAGTCGTAACGGTATAACAATTCCCAAACAACCCACCACGAGAGCTTAACTTAAATTAATTGAGCAGTTAATTTGATAATCATTTGGTTAATATTTGTTTTTGTTAATGAGCAGATGCGTCGTGGAGACAGCAGAGCATCAATGGCGGATTCTCGAGCCAGATCCACGGTGGCGTGAAGGCGGAGCAGCCAGTGAACGAGCCTCGCTTACCTTTGGATTGGGCTTATTGACCCATTTGGGTTCCGTAACTTTTGGGTGTTTTAGGAAGGTTTGAAGATTTTGCGGGGGTTTGAAAAATGAAAAAGCAGGAAGAAGATTAGATTTGATGACAGGTAGTGAAATAGTGGAAAAAGTAGGGTTTATAGTATAGATAGTGGAAGATTTGGAGGAAGAAGAAAATAAAAGGGAGGAGAAAAAGATGAAGATGTGGACAAGACGAGGTTTTGGATCGTTTAACCACCGATGGCCGATAAAAGAAAAAAAGAGATTTTGTTCTTTGGTCTTTTGTTTGTATTTGGTTTTCTTTTCGAAAATTATATATCAGTCTGTCACCGGGCCGTTGCTTTAGTAACACCCTTCCTCTCTTTTGTTCTCACAACTCTTAAAATGGAGAAGTATTAATAACAAAAAGATTGTTAAAATAAGTTTGTTTGCCATTAAATTGTTATATAATTTCTAAATTCTTAGCATGCGGAATCACTTATTAAAATTGTGTGGATAAGATAATCTCACAAACGGAGAGGTAACAACCCATAATAAAAAAACCCGTCTTAACCTGAGGTAAGAAACATCCCTAATCGTGTCTTACAGAAGTTAGTAATAAATGCCATAATTGAGCTTGGAAAATATGATTTACTAAATTAACTGTAAAAATATCGTAGATAATAAATTTACCACTTGAGACCACCACTGACACGGCAGTACCCACGAGTAAATACAAAAAAGAAGAGAGAGAGGTGATTCTATGATGTACAAAAACCTAACTTTTTTGTTCTTGTTATGTTCGCCTAACGAACTTTGTTATTAGCAAGTAGCAACCAAAGCACGACTTCTATCGGCTTCAAACTTATATAATAAAATATTGAAACAAAACTAATAAAGTAATACTCCCTCTATTTTACAATACTTATCGTCTTAATACTCGAATTTGACATTTTGTTTCACAAAAGAAATTCGTCTTATATTTTCAATGCTGTTTTCTTTAAAACAAAGCTATAGTTTTATTTATGTCATTTTACCTTATTAATTAAAGAAAAAAATTATGTAGTGTATTTGATAAAACAGGTAATAGTTTTTTCAATATGTTAGAGAAAATTTAAAATTATATTTATTATGAAACGAAATAGTATATTGTAAAGAAAATAATTTGGTGACCAACTGATTGATACTCCTATCATTGATAATTTGATACAGTATTTGAAGCTGAGTTATTAATAGTTCATTTAATATCCAGGAGCGCACGAACAGTTTGGGAACTGGATTTGATTAAATGCTGAAATGCTGGTCTTATTTCTGGAGCAACGTGTAGATTTTGTCCTAGGCCATTTGCTATTACAAAAAAAAAAAACAAACATTGTCGTCGGATTAGTTATTGACAGTTTCTAAAATCGAAATTTGAGTAATGTCAGCTGTTTTTAGTTGTCTTGGTTTTCTCGGTGATTTTTTTAACGACTAGTACGAATCATCATGTCTTATGTTTATTTTTAAGTTACAATCATGCCCTCATGTTTAATTAGTACTATTATTACTTTGGTTTTTGTTTTCTTCTGTCAACAGTGATTTTGCTTGTTTAAGTTTAACTATATATTAGTGCGACTAGGTTGGCTCGTGGTTCTTCTCAATCTTTTTATAGTAGTATGAGACTACTATGAGCAATATAATGAGTTTAGTGCACAATCGTTTCACAAAAAGTATAAGGCAATTTGTGTATTTTCGTACATCTAACATGGATTTCAGTTTTCTTTCGTTCATAATTTTTCTCTTTTATCTTGATTTAATCGACATATGTTAGTTTTGATATTTCGTTTCAGTAATTTTATCTTCGATCTTGTACATCTATCCTTATATAAGTTTATATGTCTCATTTTTGGATTGCTTTCTCCGAAGATTTCAAAATTTTCGGTATAAAGTTCTTCGTGATATTGTCCTCCACTTTTGTAGTCATGACCTAAGCCACTCCACCTGTTCGAGCTATAAGTCGGTTCGATCAAATCCGGCGTCCGGTTTCATGTTTCACCCGGACCGTTTTTGTTTGCTGGAGATGGGACCTACATGTTGATGCTGGTGTTCCGTGCTTTGACTGCTCCACGCGGTTCGTTGCGTTCTTAATTATTGTAATTGTTTGGATGAAATTAATGATATTCACTTGCATTTTCACATGACTTCGCATTTATGCCACTTTCCCCCCTTTTCCATAAATCACATGAAAAGAATATGATTATTTTTGAAGCAATTAACGCTCGAATACATGCATGTTGCTCCCTGTATTCACATTTAGATTTTCGGAATTTACAATCTTGAAGTTTAATTTAAAAGTATTTTCTTTGTATTCTAACTCCGAAAGGACCGAAACCACCGAAAAAGGGTTAAATTAACAAACACATGCAAAAAAAAAAAGAGATTAAATGGCAATAATTGCAAAGATCCAAAAACACGGCGTATGATAAACAAACCAGTGGTACTATTGGTTATGGCGCGTTATAATGAAAGTTAAGATGTTTGATTTGTAATACTAAATGGTTGATTATAATGGAGACAAATAGAATGGAACATATATGAGTATGTGTAAGTGGTCCAATTAGGATGCAAGAGAATAGATTAGCTTCCTAAATAATCTATAATCTAAGGGTGCAAATGGTTGCATAATTAGAGAAATAAAATCATATGAAATTATGCATTCCTCTCAAATTTCACCATTTACATAAAAAAAAAAAAAAATTCCACCAATTCATTCTACTCCTCTTCGATTTCTTCATCTGTATTCTACTAATTCCACTGGTGTTTACCATTTGGACCCTAATAGTACTAGCTTTGAAATGTATTTACCAATTTATATATTTCCTGCTTCTTCTCTCCTATGTCACTGTACGTATTTACTGCTTCGGCAGACCAATTATTTTTAAAAAGGTTGACCTATTTGCAACTATCAGTCTCTAATTATGAATCAATCTTGGATTTATTTTGTCGGCCAACAATTTTTTCTTTGT
Organism: Kernera saxatilis; assembly: GCA_900406395.1. Taxonomy (NCBI): domain Eukaryota; kingdom Viridiplantae; phylum Streptophyta; class Magnoliopsida; order Brassicales; family Brassicaceae; genus Kernera; species Kernera saxatilis. Next base: position 43,809 of record OVAY01000372.1, read on the forward strand.
AATGGATTTTGAATGCCTAGAAAATAAAAAGAAAAATTTTTTTTTGAGTAAATTGGGTTCAGTTCTCACATGTAGAAATTTTCAACAGTCCAACATAATTTGCTCAACTAACAACTACCAACCCATCACCAAATTTTCGTTTTATTTGTCGTGTTATACAAATTTGAGATCCCAGCAAACGCTGATCAGAACGGAGCTCCGACGGAGAAGAGCCGGCGACGGAGATCGCTCGTAACAGCAAGATCGCTCGTTTTCAAAGATAAATCATAACAAGATCGCTCGTTTCTTTCAATCATGACCGGTCTCTTTTATAGTTTCTCTACAGGTCACAAAGTAAACCCGATAAGGATTTGGTAGACTGCTAGACTTTGCGTTCTTTTCCTTCAAGAATAAGACCAATAATAGATAAAAAAAAAACGATAACTTATTCAAAAGTTAGTATGGTGGAAACACAAACTTAATAGCTCATTTAAAAGGGTCCAAAGCAGACGAAAACAACTGTTATAGCGTAGCAAATACTATTACGTTCCCAACTGCTACTAGAGTTCTGGGATGCGAAACGAAGCCACCGGAAAGCGCGGCCCGAGAACCTGAGTTCTACCAGTAATCGCCACAAGAACATTTACCGTCTTTGAAGTGATGGAAACGTTTGTTGTCTCTCACAATCAACTCCCTACCAATGATTTTGGACATGATCTTGATGAAGTTGTGACAGTCCCCACACACGCGGAGATTCTTGATGATTGTGAGTGTCTTCCGAGCTGGGGTACTTATGATACCATAAGCAATCGCTAACCTCTCACTGTGGTAGAGTAGTGCCTGCTCTTTGGCCTCTTGGTCGATGTCATGCAGAACAAACCGGGTGTCCGGAACATAAACAGCTCCTTTTTTTGCAGCCATCTCCTTGGCTTCATCCTTGTAAAAAGTCAGATTTCGAAACTCAAGGATCCTACTCTTGCTAGAAAGCATACTTGTGTCCTTGAATGATTTTGGTGGAGGGCTTGGAATTTTGTTGATTACAGCTTTTGAAGGGTCAAGATCAACCATCAATTCCTCTGCGTAATCCGCTAAATCGATATCTCCATGTAGCTGAGCATAGTTCCTCATGGCTTCCCAGAAATCAGCTGTGGGTTCAAATGGAAGGCTGCGGATGTACTGCTCAGCCTCAACTAGATGTCCACATTTTCCAAGAACATCTAAAAGACCCAAATAATGTTCTGTCTTTGGACTAATCCCATGCTCGTTTTGCATCGAATCGAAATGCAAAAACGCTTCTTCTATGCCATTCACAGTAGCACAAGCCAGGAAAACAGTAAGGAAGGTCTCTTCGTTTGGTTTCAACCCTTGTTTCGTCATCTCCTCGAACAATTGCAAGGCGTCATCTCCCATTCCGTTATCACTGTACACACGCATCATCAAATGCCAAGAATCCATATCCTTATCGGCCATGTGATCAAACACTCTCTTAGCATCAGTGACACTCCTACACTCCCCGAACATACTAATCACCATATTGTTCAATTTCGGATCACTTCTAAACTTAGACTGCAGGAAATGATCGTGTACCTTCTTGGCATGCTCAAGTGATTTCAGATTCGCACAAGACTCAAACAGCAAAGTGAAACACTCTCCATCAGGCATAGCTCCCTTATCAAGCAATTCGATGGCATCCTTGTATCTCCTGAGCTTGCACAAGCGCATCACCTCTTCAACTGTAGGGGCTGTCTGATTAGGGACTTGGTTTGGGCTTCTGGGTTGCTGCGTGTAGTTCTGGCTCTGAGGGATTTGCTGAACGTTCTGATACTGACCATGACTCTGATAATTGACTTGAGGTCTGTGCCCACCGTGTTGAGGATTCTGGGGAAACCATTGATTAGGGTTTTGCGGCACTCTTTGATTAGTGTTCGTCTGACTTTGAAAACCCTGAGAATTGAAGCCCGGTGGTGGATATGGCCGTTGTGACGGCGTATGAGGTGCGACGGAGTGAGGAGGCTGGTAGTAATCACTCGTGGCGGCGGATGTGCTCAGGGTTTTGTTGGAAATTGAGTTTAGGGCAAAGGTTTTGGTCCCGGAGCAGTGGCTGAAGGAGGATAGCCGGGGAAAAGAAGAACGTACCTGAAGCAGAGAACCTATTGTCAAAATCTTCTGGGTCCGAATCGCCATTAGAGAAGACATTCTCTCTCAATTTTTGGAGCAGATATGGTGAAAGGCGAGACTTTTGAATTTTGAAACTTTTTTATTTTTTCTTTAAAAAAAAAAAAAAACTCAAATAAAAAAGTTTATTTAAAAAAGCTTATATTTTCATTTGCTGCGATTTACCTCAAGTTGTTGAGCTACCCAGTATCAAGAGAGGAAGGAGGTAGAGAGACCAAACTCAGCTGCGGTTTTTGCTTCAGGCTTCGATTTCAAGTTGTAGATCTTCCCCTCTGAGTTTGCGTACCACGAAATCCTATTTCGAAATTGCCGCGGAACTCCCGATTTGATCGGCGATGGCGACGGAGCAGAATTACTTGCCGAAGAAGAAGAAATCCGAAACGGAAGACGAAAAGAGGTTCATGTGGTTCTGTTTTCTTTCGAAAATCTCTGCTGAATTAGTCGATTTTTAGCTGGGGGTTTGTGAATAGTTTATTTTGTTGATGTATCTGAGAATTGTATCTCGAATAGGAGGAAGAAAATTGTTCCTGGGAGCTTGTTAAAAGCAGTGGTGAGACCCGGAGGAGGCGAGTCGAGCCCCGTGGATGGTGATCAGGTAGTAATTTGATCTTTGTTTCTTGTCCTGGGAAAAAAAAGGAAGATCTGGTTATCGAGAGGCCGAGTCAGAGACAAAGAGTGATTGGTTTTGATGCTCATGGTGTGTTTTTTTTCTCAGGTTATTTATGACTGCACTGTACGGACACTGGACGGTGTAGTAGTGGAGTCGACGAGGTCAGAATGTGGAGGTGAGACTAGTTCTGTAGCTTGACGAAAATTTCGTAGTGGAGTTTGTTTTTTCTGTAGGAGTAAGGACTCATCAAATGTGTTTGATGTTCCATCAGGGAGAGGTGTGCCGATAAGAGATGTCTTGGGGAAGAGCAAAATGATTCTTGGATTGCTCGAAGGAATTCCCACAATGCACAAGGGTGAAATTGCAATGGTAACTCTAATACTGTTTAGAGATCCGTTGTTGTCCGTCTACTTGTGTGTACCGAGCTCACGTCTTGCCTTGAAGATTTGTTTATTTCAAAGCTGTGTCTCTTTACTTGGCTTCGTAGTCCGGTTTCTGATCAGGAATTATTTGATTTACTTGAGTTACCTCAAATTCAGTGACTTAATGAGCCGAACTTTCCATTAGCGGTTTCAGATCACTGTCTTGATTTTTAGCGGCTTAGGAAGTCTTTATCTTTCTTTTTTTCAGTTCAAGATGAAACCAGAAATGCACTATGCGGAGAAGGATTGTCCAGTCTCAGCTCCAGGCAATTTTCCAAAAGATGATGAGCTTCATTTTGAGATTGAATTGCTTGATTTTTCTAAAGCCAAGGCAAGATCTCATCAAAAACCAAGATAACAGTGCTTTTGTTAACCAAAAGACTCTGAAAACTTGCATTTCATTTGTTTTGACTTCAGTTTTCGTTTCCTTTGTGTTAATGTCCAGATTGCAAGTGATGATCTGGGGGTCATCAAGAAGGTAGGACCTGATTTTCCATATTTGTAGACATATCTTATATCTATTGGGTTGGAGATGATGTATTTCTTTGGTGGCTTGGGCAAGGGTAGTGTAAGGAATAAGTAGCAGAGGTAGAATGTTATGATCCAAATCTTTCTTGTCTTCCTTTTATATGAAGATTCTAAATGAAGGCGAGGGCTGGGAATCTCCCAGAGAACCCTATGAAGTAAGAGCCAGGTAATTTAATTCTTGATCATTTGTTTTCCCTCGTGGGCTTCAACAATGATTGAAGTTTTAATGCATTTTTTGTGGTGTAAATTAGGATATCAGCTAAATCCGGTGATGGACAAGTGATCTTCTCTCACACGGAAGAACCATATTTCTTCACGTTTGGAAAATCTGAGGTGATTGTTAAGTTTTGGGGCACTCTTAGCTTTTAACTCCCCGTCCAGCCATATCCGGTCTGGTGGAATACATTGCTGACTATTCCTCGTCAATTAGGTAGGTGCCTAAAGGTCTTGAAATCGGAATTGGAACAATGGCGCGGAAGGAGAAGGCAGTGATATATGTTCGCAAGCAGTACTTGACTGAATCTCCTTTGATGCATATAGTTCAAGACCTTGATGAAGTTCATTTTGAGGTTGAACTGGCCCATTTTATTCAGGTATGAAAAAGTCGAAACTTATATAAGCCTGTTTTCTTACGTAGTATTTTGTTCATTTAAGAATTGGAAGACTGAGCGATTGACATTCAAGTTCTGGCTTTGAAGGTGCGAGACATGCTTGGAGATGGACGTCTCATAAAACGTCGAATTCGAGACGGAAGAGGTAAGTTTCACCCTTTCTTACCTGTTTCAACATGATGCGGGTTTTTATTCTTATACATCTTGCTGGGGCATCTGCTAGACTCCAGCTCTTGTTTTCTGTATATTTAGTTTTATCCGCTAGACTATTCTGATCTGCAACATTTCACAACTCATTAGGCGAGTTTCCAATGGATTGTCCTCTCCAAGACAGTCGGTTAAGCGTTCACTACAAGGGCATGCTTCTCAATGAAGAGAAGACTGTCTTCTATGATAGCAGGATTGACAATAATGATCAGCCATTGGAGTTCAGTTCAGGAGAAGGACGGGTCAGTTACTCCAACGTTTACAGAAAAACCTAGAGGAGTTATTTACGCTTTTCAGTCGAAATATATGTCTAGGCAGGGGTTTCCTTAAGATTATTCTATTGTATTGGCAGGGGCCTGAGGGATTTGAGATGTGTACTCGTTTGATGCTACCTGGGGAGATTGCTCTTGTTACATGTCCCCCGGATTATGCATATGACAAATTTCCGAGGTTATACTCGTAACTGTGTAAATCACACTGAACATGATAGCATATAAACTCTTAGTGGGAAAGGAACCGGCATTTTGATTTTTTTTCTTTCTCTTGTTAGGCTGCCTGGCGTTCCCGAAGGTGCACATGTTCAGTGGGAGATTGAACTCCTTGGTTTCGAAACGCCAAGGGTAAGCCGGTCTAGTGTTGATGCTTACCATAGGATTGTAAACAGCTTCCATTTCTTACGAGTCTAGAGATTCTTGTCTCAGGACTGGACTGGTTTGAACTTCCAGAGCATCATGAATGAGGCAGAAAGTATCAGAAGCACGGTATGCACTAAATGTTCTGCTTTTATATATGTTTGACCTATACTCATTAAAATGTACCACTACAGAGCACATGGTTTCATAATCCCGTGGAGAATCAGGTCATACCAGGTTTTGTAACTTATGGTTCTTCTCTGCTGTTGCTTATACTTTGAACTTCAGGGTAACAGGCTTTTCAAAGAAGGAAAATTTGAGCTCGCAAAAGCAAAGTACGAAAAGGTAAGTGTCCAAAATGCCAAAGCCAATCCAGTATCCTCCCTTTATCAGTGCGTTTAAGTCCTGTAATAGTATTAGGATTTCTTACCTGTGTCTGAGCGGGTGAACCCAAAACTAGGTGCTCCGGGAATTTAATCATGTGAATCCACAAGATGACGAGGAGGGAAAAGTTTTTGGTGATACAAGGGTGAGTTTATCTTCTCATTACGCTTGTTGTTATAGGTATGCATAGATTTGATAATTAATATCAAGTGTTAACTAACTCTTGTTTCCGTACTCTGCTGATATTTGAAGAATATGTTACATCTGAATGTTGCGGCTTGCTTGCTTAAAATGGGAGAGTGGAGGAAGTCTATAGAGACATGCAATAAGGTAACATTCAATAAACAAAATCTCTTTGAGGCTTTGTTATCGAATCAGAAGTTGGAATTTCTGAGACCTCTGGTGCACCAATTTCTAATCAGGTCCTAGAGGCAAAGCCTGGCCATGTGAAGGGTCTCTACCGCCGCGGAATGGCTTACATGGCAGGTGGAGAGTATGAAGATGCTAGAAATGACTTCAATATGGTATATTATGCTAAAAACTACTTGTTATATAATCCAGTCCTTAGATATGTAAATTTATTTACGAACATGACTTTTGTGGCTGTGTTTAGATGATCAAAGTGGATAAATCATCAGAAGCTGATGCGACAGCTGCTCTTTTGAAATTGAAGCAGAAGGAACAGGTCAGTGTTTGAAAATTTATATCATCTAAACTAGGGGTGGGCACATAAATACCGAACTGATTATTTCAAACTTGAACGGTAACAATAGTTTTATGCCATACCAAACCAAATAAATCAAAATTCATTAAAAATTAATATAATTAATTAATATACACCAAAAATACATTCAATTATACTAACTATATATAATAGTAATCAAATTTATAATCTATTTTTATACAATTATATTGCCAAAAACCAAACCTGACCTGAATTCGATACTTGATATAAGATTCTCTGAATTGTTTCAAATTGTCATCCCTTTGGACCTCACAGGAAGCGGAGAGCAAGGCTAGAAAACAGTTCAAAGGATTATTTGACAAGAAACCGGGGGAGATAACCGAAGTCGGTTCAGAGATAAGAGAGGAGTCTAAAACTATAGAAGAAGTAGATGAGACGAAGGATAACAATGATGATGAAACATACGAAGAAGAAAGACCGACTGTGAGCACGGAAAGGAAGAGGAAATGGTCGGAGAAAGCCTGGCCGATTCTGAAGAATGTGATGCTCCAAATCGGAATCCAGCTCGGTGTTGCTCTGTTAGGTGTTTTGATTTTCCAGTTTGTCAGCGCCAGACTTGCATAGGAGAGAGCTATGAAACGACCGGTACTCACTTACTCTATCAGAAGATTTATTAGTACTTTACACTCAGATATATAAAACTAATGGATTATATATAAGGTTATATATATTCAAATAATATCTACTTTAGTAATTTTTCTGGTTTATTTTGTGAAAGTAGTTATCAATATCCAACCCACCGGGTTAATTTGTCCTCATTAGCTTGGTTTTTCATTGGCAGATGCATTTGTATCTGTTCCTTTGCACCACTACTCCATCCTCTTTGCCTCATGAACTGATTGGTGTTTGATTAACATTTCTTCAATAATAAAAGAATAATGTCATAGAAACGTCAAAAAGAAAAATCACATGTCGTAGAAAATGTGAGAAAAATGTATTTAGACATTCAACTTTATAAAACAGAGAGCAAGTAATACATGAAAAAAAAATAATTCCACCCATCACTAATTTAAATTAATTTAATATTTTCTCCTCGGGGCTCTTAATAAAAGTCGCCATTTTTTAAAAAGTTGATTCAACCGTTTTCTCCGTGTGGAACTCGCGTTTTATCGTACACCCAAACGATGGTTAAATATTTCTGCAAAACGCAGATTTTTCTTCTCTCAGAGATTTTTGGGGCAACGGAGAAATTGTTTTAGGGCTCTGTTTATCATCCTTCTCTCAGATCCTGCTAAAGGAAAATCCTTTCCTACTACTTTTGAAAATATTTTGTTCTAGATTCTTCTCGTCTTTTGATCTCTTGGGTTTTCCCTTTTTGGTGTCACCGTCGTTCTCGTTTCAACCTTCTCCAATCTTCGATCGATCGTTAGATACAAGCGGCGTTTTAGTCCGACTTATGTTGGATTAACGACCTCTTTTCGGTTCTACAGAATTTTGAAATTAGGTGGTAAAATTTGAAATTTGTTGGGTGTTTTCGTTTGGTTTTGATGATGTTGACCCAAACTATTGCGGTCTGAAGTAGTATGGAAGTGGAAGAACATCGACAAAGAAGAAGATAATGACGCTTTACATTCGCCGCGAAGCTTCTAAGGTTCTTCGTTTTTCTGATTTTGTGTTTCTGCCATTATTTGGGTAATTTGTCTGATTTGGTAATTGGCTCATTTTTTGTAGCTATGGAAGAGAGTTTGTTCGGAAATAGCGACGGAGATTGGTCTCCTCGCTGAGAACTGGAAATACCTTATTGCTGGTCTTCTCTGTCAGGTTTTCACTTTTTTTTTTTAAATTCAGTTTTCTTGATTACTTCAATCTGTAATTGAATACTAGAGCTGCGTGTATAAGATCCAATGACTCTTCGTGTGGTTTTAATTCGACACCTTTTTGCTCTTAGTATTGAATGATTATTACCCTTTAGTCAGATTGCCATTTTGAGCAAATCCTTATTTTCGGTTTCTTTTTGCGTAAGTCTGAAACTGGAAACGTAGGATACAGTAAAAGGTTATGATCATGGTTTGTTATACCTATAGTAGCTTTAGGCCTTGGGAGAAATTAAAGCACAAGACTTTGAAGTTACCCTTTTTTTTTGTTTTTTGTTTTTTTTGTTTGGGGTGTATTTTTCTACTTACCTCCATGGCTTTATGTCTCCTGGTTGCTTTGGTATAATTGAGTCTTGAATTTTTGTTTTTGACACATTATGAATGCATCTGTTATGTGCAGTATATTCATGGTTTAGCTGCTAGGGGAGTTCATTACATTCATCGGCCAGGACCGACACTTCAGGATCTTGGGTTTTTTGTTCTTCCGGTTTGTCTCGAATATTTCAGCTGGTTGGTTGATCCATTGTTCTTCAGAATAGATGTCATATTTAAGTTCTTCTTGGTTTTTCGATTGTTTAGGAGCTTGGTCAAGATAAAGGCTACATAAGTGAAACTGTGTTCACTTGTGTATTTGTTTCGTTTTTCCTGGTGAGTTTCCTCAGGATTCTAGGATCAATGTCTGGTTCTGTTCTGACCAAGCAGCCGTTATATGAATGGTTTGTTTCGCCTTAAAAAATTGCAGTGGACTTTCCATCCATTCATCATAAAAAGCAAGAAGATATACACTGTGTTGATATGGTGCAGGGTTCTCGCCTTCTTAGTTGTAAGTACCCTTTGCCCTTTGCTACTTCATTGCAATTGAAAGGTTTACGTCTTGAAGTTTGTTGCAAATTCTTTCTGTTAACAGGCTTGTCAATTTCTCCGTGTAATAACATTCTATTCGACTCAGCTTCCTGGCCCTAACTATCACTGTCTAGAGGTAGAACTAAATAAAAATCTATACAAGTGGGCCTATCATACATATTCATGTGTATATTCTGGTGAGTCTCTTGTGTTACACTTACAGGGTTCTGAGCTTGCCAGGTTGCCACGGCCACAGAGTGTTCTTGAGGTGCTCTTGATTGGTTGTGAGTTTAAAATGTGTTTCTTCCTCTCATCACGTTTTATGATGTATGCTTCTTCTCGTTCTTATGTGATAACATGCTGATCTTGTCAGTTCCTCGTGGGGTGATATACGGATGTGGAGACCTGATTTTCTCATCGCATATGATATTCACACTAGTCTTTGTCCGCACTTACCAGAAATACGGTTCTAAAAGGTACAAAGTTTCCCTAGGAATGTCAGTAAATACCTTTTAACAATAACCTGAAAAATCATCTCTTTAAATAGCTTGCAAATGTCTCTCTCTCTCTCAGGTTCATAAAGCTGTTAGGTTGGGTCATTGCCATTTTGCAAAGCCTCCTGATTATCGCATCCCGTAAACATTACACAGTAGATGTTGTGGTTGCGTGGTATACCGTGAACTTAGTTGTGTTCTTCCTCGACAAGAAATTACCAGGTCTGATTCTGTTACTACAGAAATTACTTGCAGAAACCCCCAAATTCTCATATGGTTTATTTTGTTACAAAACAGAGTTGCCTGATCGGACAAAGGTGTTGCTCCCTGTGATCTCGAAAGACAGAACCAAAGAAGAGAATCACAAACTCTTGAACGGGAACGGTGTTGATCCTGCAGATCGGGTATGCATCTGAAAAATAATTCTCAATCATATTTCCAATTGAGAACCCAATAATTTGAATCTCATATGTGTTTAATTTCCTTTTTTTAGAGACCGAGGGCTCAAGTGAATGGCAAGATTTACGAAGACAGCAATGGAGGTCACACCGATAACACTCCGAATGGAAATGAGCTCCAATCTAGTTTCCGGGTCATTGATTTTTGGTCAATTTGATTATAGAGATCCAGAAAAGAAGAAGAGAAAGAACAAACAGAAATGCAGTTTGTACATTTCCAAAGTTCCTTGCTCATCAAGTAATCCGATGTTTGTGTGGAGGCTTTTAGGGCTTTTACAACTTAACAAAGGATATTGGTCTTCAAGGTATAACACGGAACAATTATACATATTAACCAAACCACTTTTTCATCCTTGGGTGTGTGTTCAATGTTCATAAATCATAATTAATCAAATCCATTTTAACACCATGTTTCAACTGTTGTTTCCTATACTTCAATTTCAACATTTACCAACAGCGAAGAAAATCGCAAAGATTGTACTACATTTACTTACATAGCCAAAGTAAAACACAAAAATTTAGTAAAAGACGCCTCCAAAACTTTGGGCTGTTCAAAGCTTGCGTGATCTGAATTTTTATTAACAAAACAGAAACATATTTGGTGAAGAATGGAAAAAAAAAAAAAAAAGTTGTTAACGGTGGGAAGAGGGAACGTGGCGTATGTCGGTAAGGAATGTGGTCAAAGGCACATCCCATGTGGGCTCACATGTTTACATCTTCTCAGGACACAACTTTGTCACCAAAAAACTCTCTGTCTCTTCTCTTTTTTTTTTCTTTCCCTTTCACATTTTCGGTGCTCAAAGTTCAAAAAAGTAAATGAAAAATAATCTCTCAATTTCGACTAACCAAATGTATTCTTGAATTTTTTTGATAACTTCTAATCGAATTTTCGAATGTAGTGTATATATACGAGTTTTCAACCGATGTTTTATATGGATGTCATGCTAATTGAATTTATGTGATCAAAATCATATAGTATAATGGTTTGTATTAGTGTTGTTATTGTATCATTATTTGAATTCAAAACTGCATAATATAATATATGGTGTTTACACACAACACACACGTAAAATTTGTTTCGGTAAGTTTTAGAAATGCTCAGATATTTTGATAATAGATCACTGAAAAGGTTATAAAATACTCTAATAAATATTCATAATGCATCGAACGAGAACTATTGGGTCATAAAAGACCCTATCGATGGAATCTAATAGTTTGAACCCACTATTTGAATGCAAATATTTGTTGATAAAGTAATGTTGTCTCTTTTGTTTGATGGTTAAATATTGTTTCTTACGATTCGTTGTCACATTCTCAAGAATCAAGATCATTGGAGTTTTGACGAACGGCTAATATTCGCAAAAGATACAATCATAGCTAGTGACATAGAGATGCACACATATGATATACATATAGTGTTATATAGTGTTGGTATGAATGAAATGTGATCATTGTTTCACGTCGTAGAAACGAGCAATTTCATTTTTCATGAGTCATGATGCCCTTTCATTCATTTTTTGCGGGAAAATATTGTTCTTTAATACTATATGTTAATTTTTTTGTCGACTTCTTCTTCTTCTTCTTATTGTATTTGAGTGATGATGAGAAAGAGGGTCCTATATGCATCATGCATGGTATCATATATGGGCAGTAAAATCATCATTTTTTTTTTTTGTCAACAATATCAGTAAAATCATCATTTAAAATGCAGAAAGAAAGAAACATTATCATTATACCAACTGTCCGGATATGGTGTGTTTTATGAAGTTCTTGATTTTTAACTTTATTTTTATTAATTATGTCTTTTTTTTTGCGCTATCTATTATATATCTTCTATTGTTTATAAAGAAAATGTCATTTTTTTTATGAGTTATATTATCAGTTGTGTTCTGCGACAACATTTTATCACTTGTTGTGTTTGAACAATGATTGGCTGCATCTCAGAAAAATGGGCCTCTAGGCTCTAACTAATTCTCTATGCACAATTTAATATGAAACATATTAAAAAAGATAAAGAAAGAAACACAGTTTAGACTTTAGACCAACCAATTATAAAATATGCGGTTTTAATGCTCAAATTACATCATTCTTGTTCATTTTTTTTTTGACATTTCTAAAACCCGAGAAAGGGGAGTATATCACAACCATTTTTTGGATTTTAGAAATGTCAAAAAAAAGGTTATTTTTTCCTATGAAGAAAATAAAGTTATTTTCTTAACTAATTAGGACATCTCTCAATGCTATTATGTTCCAATTTTTTCCTTAATGTTCAATGCCTCTGCTTTGAAGATTGTAAAACTTTTAGTGGTTAACTCTATTTGAAGAGAAGAGAGAACATAAAGTCAACGTTTAGTGTTTTTTAGTGTATCGTAAATTCGTAATAGATCCTTTGGTCTTCGCTATACAAACTTAACATCCGCTTTAACTGACACTATTTATCTAAAGGGAATTCATTTTTTTTTAAAAGATCTATCAAAATACTCTCAATTTTGTAGGTCAAAATAAAATGTCGTCATTATAAAAAGTAAACCTACGTTTAGTATAGTTTAGGCGGGTTTTCCATACGAAATCTTTAATTTAAGATCTGTAATTTACAAGTGTGAATTTAAAAAGCATAATACTTAAAAAGTCAGCGAAAAATAATTCTTAAAAAGTCAATCGTCAACAAATGGTAGCATGATGAAGTTCACGCGGTTTCAACATGAAAAAAGTGTTTCTGCTTTTTGGGCCTTACTTTCACCGCTTTAAAACAGAAACATTCACTATTATAATTTTTTCACCCTATGGTTTGATTTGACCTCTTTAAGAAAATCAATAATACTTTCATAAATTTTTTATTTCATGTCGGCATATACTTTCATAAAGTTATATATCGTGTGAACCACATTAAATATCATGACTAAATTTTTTCCTCCAATTTTTGATTAGGTTTATAATTCATAAACAACTACATATTTGTACATTTATAAAAAAAAAAAAGAAGAAGACATTTTATCGTGAAACAAAAAAAGGTATTTCAAAAAGTTTTAAAAAGGAACAAACAACTTCGGGTAAATTTCTTTTTAAATATTAAAAGGGAACGAAAAGAAATAAGCGAAAAAAATTCTCCTTCTTCAGCAAAGTCTGAAAAGGCCGAGAAGAAGAAGAAGAAAAAAAGCCAGAAACTTTTCTTATCGGCGAAGACGAATTTCTTTCTCTCTGTGTGCATTTCGAATTTCGAAATCTCTTCACTTGAACTTTCCGGTGATAACAACGACAAACGTTGTGTAGTTTGCGGAATCCGATCACCTGATTCCATCTCCGACGTTAAGTCATCAAATGGGAGCTCGTTGCTCTAAGTTCTCTTTCTGCTTGTTCCATTCCCACTTCAATTCCGCTTCAGTTCTCGAATCTCCCGATCTCGGTCTGTGCTTTGTCTTCATTCTCTCGATTTCTTATTTGTGTTTCGCTCGCCGTGTTTGATTTTGAGGGTTTTCTGGTTTTGTTATGTGAAAGAAAATGGAGGGAAACATGAGAAGAAATTGTGGCCGAATTTCAAGGAGTTCCGATTGGAGCAGCTGAAATCTGCGACCGGCGGTTTCTCCTCAGATAACATTGTATCGGAACACGGCGAGAAAGCGCCTAACATTGTTTACAGAGGGAGGCTTGATGATGGCCGCTTGATCGCCGTCAAACGCTTTAACCGCCTCGCCTGGGCCGATCACCGGCAGTTCCTCGTACGCCTGCTTGTATTCGAAGCTTTAATTGACTTCTTTGATTTTGGGTCTAAATCGGAAAATGCTATTGTTCATTAGGATGAAGCGAAATCTGTTGGGAGCTTGAGGAGTGAGCGATTGGCGAATCTCATAGGATGCTGCTGTGAAGGCGAGGAGAGATTACTCGTTGCCGAGTTTATGCCTCATGAAACTCTTGCAAAGCATCTTTTCCACTGTGGGTTACTTACTTACTCACTCGTGATTATCTTTAATGGCTATTCAATTTGTGATTCGAATTATCAGAACTGCTCAGTGTGTAGTGAGAGACGAACATTGAAAACGTAGTGTTTGTTCATAGGATTTGAGTACTTCCTGCTGCTGCAATTGATTGAATGAGTATTCGTGCTGTTGTTTCAGGGGAGAATCATCCGATGAAATGGGCCATGAGATTAAGAGTTGCATTGTGTTTAGCGCAAGCACTGGAATACTGTAGTAATAAAGGGAGAGCTTTGTATCATGATCTCAATGCTTACAGAGTTTTGTTCGACAAGGTGAATATTGATTGATTCTTTGCTTATCTTTCTGAGAGATTTGTATTCTATCTTTTTCATCCGTAAAAAGTTTTTTTTTTAATCCTTTGTGGTTTACAGGATGGGAATCCCAGGTTGTCTTGCTTTGGACTCATGAAAAATAGCCGAGATGGGAAGAGTTATAGCACAAACTTGGCATTTACTCCTCCAGAGTATCTGCGAACGGGTAAAACCCTGCCTTCTTCATGTTTATATATATACCCTAGCTCCCAAAATGTTTTAGGATCCAAAGTTTCCCAAAGCTAAATCCACTCATGAATCTTGTACTTGTTGTGCCAGGTAGAGTGACACCAGAGAGTGTAGTATTCAGTTTTGGAACCGTTTTGCTTGACCTCATGAGCGGAAAACATATTCCACCAAGCCATGTAAGTCCACTCCTAATATAAGACGTACAAAGTTTAGATGTAATCTAGGACCTGTCTTGTTGTGTCCCGTTGGTTAATTCTTGGAAATAAACTAGCCGGCTTTTTCTTGAAGAACCTGATTTCTTATGTTTAATCCTTATCAAGATTGCATTGACGGTTCTGGTTTTGAGAGTTCATCATGTTTTTCCTGCCTCATATTCTCTTTCAGTGACTCTCTAACCTTGCTTGTATACAGGCGCTTGACCTGATCAAGGGGAAGAACTGTGCAATGTTAATGGATTCTGCTCTCGAGGGTCATTTCTCAACCGAAGATGGAACTGAGCTAGTACGGTTAGCCACACGTTGTCTGCAGTATGAAGCTAGAGAAAGGCCAAATGTGAAATCTCTCGTCACTTCACTCGCCACACTCCAGAAGGAAGCTGATGTACCTTCATATGATCTTATGGGCATACCCCATGAAACCGAGGCTGAGGAAGAGCAGCCGCTCTCATTAACGTCCTTTGGTGACGCGTGCTTAAGAGTAGATCTTACGGCCATACATGAAATACTTAACAAGATCGGATACAAGGATGATGAAGGAATTGCCAACGAGGTCTGAATGTGTTCCTTCCTTTCGCTCAAAGCTTAATCTTTCCGATGCTCTGAATAAGGGGACTTGTTATGTATATAATTTTATCATTTATACGTATCTTCTTCTGCAGCTCTCGTTTCAAATGTGGACCAACCAGATGCAGGAATCTCTCAATTCGAAGAAGCAAGGAGATTTAGCTTTCCGTTCCAAAGATTATACAACCGCAGTCGATTGCTACACTCAGGTAATATCTACAAATGTAAATACTGAAAATTTGTTGATTTTGAAAAACTTTCATGCCAAGAGCAAGTCATGTTTTTCCATCAAAGGGCGGAACTAAAACCGAACCAACATTTTGTTTTTTTAAAAACGACACATAACATTTTCTCACTACAGAAGGAACCAAATCAAAACTGAACTTAGTGCAACCGAATCGAATAAACCTAAAGTTCGTTAAGTGTTCATATTTTAAGTGAAATACTGTATACTATAAACAAAATATCAAATGAAAGAAAATTAATAAATTTTATATATTTGATTTTTTGTATCAATAACCAAATCCGAACCGAATCGAAAAAGTTTTGGTTCTAATTTGGTATACATGACAATATATCGAGTCATACCTCTATGTGAATCCGTTCATATACTTGTTTTCCCTTGAGTCACTGAAATTGAGAATGGCTGGATTGTTTTGTGTGTTTGAGATGGTATAGTTCATAGATGGAGGAACAATGGTGTCACCAACGGTGCACGCACGGCGGTGCCTGTCATATCTGATGAACGAGAACGCACAAGAGGCTCTAACCGATGCATTGCAAGCACAGGTTGTGTCCCCAGAATGGCCAACCGCTTTGTATCTGCAAGCTGCTTGCTTGTTCAAGCTCGGCATGGAATCCGATGCTCAGCAAGCTCTTAAGGACGGGACTACATTGGAAGCCAAGAAGACTAATAATAAGCGCTGATTTTTAAGTCTTTTCAAAAGCTTTGTATAGGCTTGTTTTATTCTCTCTCTGCAATATATATGCATGCATATACTTTTGATGCTTCCTCCTTTGTATTTATTATGAATTATGATGAAGATTGTGATTTCCTGGTGTGCCTCATGTGAAGATCTCTTTTGAGAGATTTTTTTCAGGCTTTGTCAATTTATCAGTCGGTTATTCTCCGCATTGAACATTCTTATGAAATTTTGTATCAGAGTAACTTATAAGAAACTTGGTTGTATGTGTATATATGAGGGGTCTGAATATATGCGTATGCTTCTGATGCCTTCTTTGTATTTATTTATTTTATTATGAATTATGACTATGATTGTGATTTCTGGTGTGCCTCATGGGAAGATCTCTTTGAGATCTTTTTGTCAGGCTTTGTCAATTTATCAATCAGTTCATTTCCATTAAATATTCTTATATGAGATTTGGTATCAGAATCACTTTTAAGGAACTTGATTGTCTGTTTCAATTTCTATCAATAAAAAAATGCTAAAAGATCACATGTATTATTTTGTAATATCGATAATGACTCGACTAGCGTAGATGCATCCATAAGGAATAAAATATTGCAAACTCAAACTTCAGACACTAACGAATTTACAGTTAAAAGCATATTTCTATTGTGAGATTTTCACGAGAGTTTCTCCAACAAAAAAAACTATATATAATAATAGATATGTATCTTAAAAAGATGAAAATTTCACCAAGGTTTCTTAAAGTTTGGTAGGACTTTTTCAACTTTTTGATATAACCATATATTATTATTGTTTTTTTACTATTTGAGAGACTCGTAGGAAAATCTCCCGATGAAAATGTAATATACCGGGAGAGGTTAAAAGAATTGATTTGGCTACCTACGTCACCAAAGTGTATTTATCTTTTCCGTCACAAGTCCTGACAGAACTTCAGAGTTAAACGTGCTTGAGCTGGAGCGATTGAAAGATGGGTGACTTATCGGGAAGTCATTTCCGGTACAGTGCGAGTGAGGACAAAGCACAGGGAAAGATCGCGTGGTGATTGCAGGGTCAGTATATCATGACTTTCGAATCTCTCGGTTAACGTATCGACCGTCGGACAGAGGTGGACTAGCCCATAGACCTAGTGAGAGGACATGGAGACCTACTAGTAGGAGCGGTCGGGGCGTTACAGAAAATGCTCTACCAAATGAACTTGTTAAAATGTTTGAAATGATGGTTCATTTGGAAAGTAATATACAGTAAAAACGTAAACCTAAAACAAATGCAAACACAAATAAAAAATCGACGACATAGTGTGTAGATACGTAAGTGTGGAAAGTAAAATATACACGATTTGGTCACTAAGAGAAAAATTGGGATTGCAAGAAGTACATGAGAAACGTCAACACCCAACCAAATAACACAATTTTCAACAACGGCCACCGCTGCCACCAGCTCTCTCCGTTTTCTCCCATCGCGGCATCTCCACCGCCTCCTCCTCCCTCCTCCTCCACCACCACCTCCTCCTCCTCCTCCTCTTCCTCTATCATCTCGTTCCTTCCGGCCACGTTCCTCGCCACCGATTGGCAAATCTCACATACTCTACAGCCATATATATTTACTCTATGTATAAGTAATAAGTGTTACTTTCTTTGTCAAGTATATATTAGTTTTAGTATCCTTGACAAAATTACTAGCTATCCTAACGACTAACATATCCCTATTTTCGGTCTTACCCAAATATAACTTTTAGATATGTAGAAATTTGTTAAAATTATGATGATATTAAACTATAAGAAGAAAATTTTGAAAGTATGCCAGATTTAAAGCTACCAAAGATACCGTATGCCTATGGACTGTATACCAATTACCGAAATAATCCGATCTAAAAACCGAATTAATTAAGCTCTGCAACGATTAATTAGAATGGTTTTGTGTTTTTCTAAATTCAAAAACCAAAACCAAGAAAGAAAAAAATCCGAGTCGGAAAAGTAAAAATATATTTATTTCCCTAAAAATAAAAACCAAAGCGGTACCAACATCTAACTAAATTTGATATATAAGTCGATAACTATTTTTCTAAAACCGAAAAAACTTAAAATTAAACCGGAACTGAACACCATTAGATTAGACACCATAAATTTTTTTTAAAAAAATTACATGAAAAGTATCGAACCAAAACAAAATTAATTAGAATTTTCTTTGGTCAACAGTTAACGAGTAGTAATTAAAGAGGATCAAGAAAGAAAGAAAGAACATACTCGTCTCCTTTGAGTTTGAACCAAGTTTCAGCACATTGTCGGTGAGCAAACGCCAACTCGTCCTTACACGAACATCCTAACTCAATCAAACTATGACCGTACGATCCAACCTCCAATTGGCAAATCCTGCACTCTCTCTCCGAAGACTCACTCCTCGAGCTCTCGTCGTTGTCGGAGTCATAATATCCGTACCTATTCGAGTAGAAGCATGATACGACGACATCTTCACCGTCGGTGCACCACCGCCGTTGATCTCCGATCGTTCCTTGTTCTAAATCGACGTGGGACATTTTACAATTACTGAGCTTTTTTTCCGAAATAGTAAAATTTCAGAGACACGTTTTGATGGATTTGGCGAGTTCTGTTCAACAGAGAAATTTTTTTTTACTTTTGGAGATTTTTTTAACGAACGAAAAAATACAGTCCAAGGATTAATAAAGATTTGTCACGATAGATAAATACAAGGAAATAAGCTTCTAGTCGTCTGTCAAAATCAAAATGAGGGATGTTTCCTCTCTAAGCAGATTCTGTACATTCGATTGTACATTTTTTTTTCTTGCGACGCGTGAGAAATAACTATATTTTTTCATTTGATTTCTGAAAAACATTTCCTAAAGCGTATACAGTCATTTATTATTATGATGAAAAATGGTAATTTATAACGAGACGACGTTTCCCTTCACCACAATATGGTTAAATTCCAGTTTTGGATTTGCTTTAGAGGCATTCTCTCCGTCCGAGCAATTATGTATGAAACATGCTTTTATGATAACATGGATAAATCAGTTGGACCAACTCCGTACTAGCAAGTTGGGGTGTGCAAGTTATAACGATAAACTGTTGTCTCAACAACAATGACGAGGGGACAAGAGAAATTGAACCAGAAACATATATTCAGTAAGGTGACTAAAACCGAATCTGCCTTATCCGAACTTAACTAATATCGTTACTTTACCAAAAAAAAAAACATATATTCAGCAATCAGCATCACATATATATATATATATGTATATATACATATATGTAATATAATCATATTTTAAAATAGCTATACATTGGAGTCGAGTTTTTAAGCATGGCATGTATATATATCGAACAAGAAAACGAAACAATGGTATGACAAAAAGTTGTTATTATATGGGGAAATTTTAAGAAACAGAACCAAAAATCAAACTCACTCTGTATCCTCCTCTCTCATATGAATCGATTGATGATCAGCATCAAATCATATATATAAATGTAAGATACGATCCATTATTTATGGATCATCAATCGAATTATTAAACATAAACCATGAACACACGTGAAATAAAAATAACATTAATTTTACATAGGAGACGGAGCTAGAGCAGAGGATGAGACGTCGGAGACAGGGCCTGGAGCTGCGCCAGAGTTGAGGGTTTCCAGCATCGAACGGTGGGGATTTGTTCTTTGAGCATCGCATAGATCAGGTAAAAATGCACCTGCATGTAGTCAATTGGTACGTTACGTCAAGTTTACGCTTTACATCATTGATTTATATATCACCAACGCAAAACCATACGATGCTATAGAAAAATCACTATTATTTGAATAATAATTGAGGTAAGTGAAGCATAACAATCTAGCTCCTACCAAAATTCCTTGCTTTGACGATAAGAAACACCAGAAAATATGAAACTGATTTTCAGGCACGTGTAAGAAAAAGGAACTCGACTCAAGGAATCTACCAAAACACACAATTGCACACGAGACAACAAAAAAATTCACAGCACAAGTATACGGTTCTTACTTCATTAGCCAGCCCAGCCATAATAAAACATCATAATTTACACATTTTTCTACTTTCTATTTACATTTAATTTACCGAAATAATACTCTTTTGTCAAAAAAAAAAATTATTTAAAGCAAGAACTTATTCATAAAAGCATTAAAATCTTTCAACTAAATACCAGTACGTATGCAATTTATATAATTTGGAAAAATAGGACAAAATAACTCACCTATTGTCCTACTAAACCTTT
>OVAY01000373.1:0-18930 GCA_900406395.1 Kernera saxatilis
TTTGTCTTTAATTTATTGTTATTTCTTATTCAAATCTTTTATTTATAAAACATACTTAATTCCGTAAGCAAAGAGAAATCTCGTGGGACTAATGTGACTAAAAAGATGATTATTATTATTATTCCTTTTTGTTGGCTGTTTGTTTTTTTTTTTTTGGGTGAAAGAAACCAAGGTAGAATGAATCAAACGTCTATCTGACTAGGATTATGACACGTGGCATTCATGCAGGTAAGGGTGTACGGTCCATTATCTCACCTCCTGTGTACTATAGCGTGTCCTTACCGCTTAGCGATGCAACGAGAATAATAAATAACCTTACAGAAACCCAAAAAGTCACTCTAAATAATTTTATTTTTTGGTTTTAATTTTTTTAGTGCTGATGTTACTCTTTTTCAGTTGTTCACTTAAGACTTTCGGTAGTAGTTAGGGATATTTAAAGGTAAGCTAAATTGATATTGTGCTATAAAATTAGAAGCAACCAAAATTCTCTTCAAATCTAAAGAAGACAAGACAAAAAGGAAAAAGATATTATAAAGATCCCAAAAACTACGAGACAACAAAAACAAACAAAAAAAAGACGAAAGAGAAAATCAAATAATAATACCCTTGCTCATAGTTCGAAGGGGATGACTTCCTCAGAGACATCGATAAAGTCCTCACTGGTATCATAATAATAATACTCTTCTTCCTCTTCCTCACCAAGATTTTGCCTCTCAAGATTCTCTTCCTCGTGAAGCATCTTCCACTTGTTCACCCACATCTCCCATTCCTTCTTCATCATTCTCCTCTTCTCCTTCTCTTGTTTGCTCAACAACACCGACACGTCATCGTCCTCTTCCTCGTACTTCTCACTGTACATCTTCAGATTCCTGGCCACCTCTTTTCCCTTTTCGTTCGACAATAAAGACGGTGGCCTTGGACGCCAAGCAAACTAGAAACCAAGCCGAAAATCCAACATATATCAGTACTGATTTGTTTCTTTTCATTTTTAAGCTGATAGTTTTTGAATTATACCTGAAAGAATTGTTCCTTTAGTGTTTGGTAAAGCAACTTCCCATAGAAGGACCATATGTAGAATCCATTCTCCATCTCGTGGACTAATGATGTCACTGCGGTCGCAACATACCTGAGAGCATCAAAACAGAGAAGACATTAGAAACTCAATAAACACAGACAACATCCTTCTTATTACCTCAAGAGGAAACAATGTACAAGGTACCTTCCAGTTGGATCCCACTCGATCTCTGTAGCCATGAAGTTCTCAACTGTTGCCATAGTCGCAAGCTCGTCCACATTGTAAAACTCAAGCTTGCCGTTGAATCCATTTAACCCATCTGCTAGGATTATGTGTTTACCAGTGGGAGACCAGAAGAGGGAATTGGCTTGCTTGGCCTCCAGAGTAACGAGCTTTGAAACTCTTCCAATGTGTTGTGCGGTCAGCATTGAGTAGAAACTAACATCAGGCCTCGGTAGGTCACCGTGGATCACAGCGAATCTATGACCGTTGGGCTCCCAAGCAAAATCAATGATCTTATCGTTCTTGTTGTCAAGCTCAAGAACCTCTATTGGGATATCTTTTTCTTTAATTCTGAAAAGCTCGAATCCTGAATATGTGCTCTTCTTTGTTTTCGATGCGTATCGATTTACCTTGACAGCGAGATAATCCCCATTGCTCTGCCAGTACATCTTGCAGTCACTCACACTGAAAAGATTCTTCTGCCTTAGCTCAACCTTGCTAGGGAGTTGAACAAGAGCGACCTGAATTAAACAGAGAGATCAAACATGTAAAATACAGAGAAAAACGAGCAGAGATATCGAAACGAAAACTGCGGATTTTAAAAGCATACCCTGGCAGGCTGGTTACCATCACCTTGTTCAGGAACAAACAGTGCAAGAATGGAATCAGTAGGAGACCAACAGATGTCCACAACATTATCAATCTTCATTGAATTCTTTTCAATTAAGCTGAAAGTCCCAGTCTCATAGACAGAAATAGTGTTCTTTCCAAGTCTGGCAAAGTACTTATCATCTCTTCCACCAGACCATCTGCAGAAAATTGATTTGAAAATTATAAATGAGTTGAGCAGAGGATACAAATCTTGACATAAGTTTTATCTGGTTTAGAAATTACTTGAAAACAGGCCATGAGACGCTGTCTCCTCCAACTGAAAACTCATCAGCACAGGCCTTGAAACCTCTCATTAGTCTACCACTTCTCACATCAAATATCTTTATCTCAACTTGCTGTAAAGTGGGACAGACATCAATTACTTTCCGTCCATATGAAATGTAAACAAGAGATAGAAGCAACAGATGCACTCACACTTGCATCTTGCGGGTTGTTTGGTTTCTGGTTATGGTAGGTTACCAAGTAATTCTCACCTGGGGAGACATCAACTAATTTTACCTTCAAAAGAATCAACATACAAAGTCAAACTTCATCCCACCAAAGAAAAAAAGGAAAGAAAATTAAAATCATCATTTAACAATCAAAAGAAAACAAACAAACCATGGGATGCTTATAATGCATGAGAGGTTCAAAAGTACTAGCACCACCGCAAACAGCTACCCCTGGCTTGTGAAGTGTCACCAGGTAGGAACCTAAAGGAGACCATTGCACAAAACTCTCCGTCCAGTTCTGCGCAATTGAACATCATAAGTTTCAAACCATAATGGCATTACATATACCCAATAAGGCATATATATGCACAGTGATACCCATTTAACTTACTTGAAGCTTATGAACAGATTCAGACTTCAAATGCCTTGTATCATTCCATAAAACTTCAGTATGAGGGCCACATCGTATGACAAACTGATCCCGAGCCTTTTCATCAGTAAGCCACTTTTGCAGATTTACCTAAAAAAAGGTGAAGGGCATAAGCAACAACAAAACAGATATGTGGATAAATTCAAAATTCTTGAATAAAAGAAATATATACATTGGGTGCATAAGGCTTGGTTTGAGGAGGCTCCCACTCTTCCTTCACATTCATCAACCTCTCAATATCATCAAACATATACACAGCCAAGATGTGAGACTTGCCAAACTTGTGGCCGTGAGTCTTTTCTTTAGCCTTTTCAGCTTCCTGCACACACAAAAAAAACAAGGTTTTGCAAGCAAAACATTGTAAAATCATCGTCCCATCAAAACACTGCTTTCCTCGTATTCACATGTAAAAAGTAAGGAAAATTAAGTTTGGCACTATAATTATAATAAACCTGAGGGGTGTTGAATTCAATAAAACAGTATCCAAAGGTCATGTTGGTATCGGAATCAACGGGCATCGAGAATCCATCCTCCTTGATAACTCCTAATTGATTGTATAAATTTCGAACCACACCTTCAAGTTTCTCAAACTTGTCCACACCAACAACTGGGAGTTGATCAACCACGACGATATTACCAAACTCAGTCTCAAATTCATCAAGCTGGTCTTCATCTTCGTAAACATCTTCGTCGTCACTGCCAATACAGCCCAAATTACAAATCAGAAACCAAACAGAAGATACAGAGAAAAGCAGAGATCGTGTATAGATAATCATACCTCTCAATTCCAAAGTTCTCTGCAGGAGGAAGGAGAAGGAAATCGAAATCGACCTGAGAGAAATCGATCCCTAACTTAGCCGCTCGGGCATCTAAATCCAGGACCGCCATGAATCTCGAACAGAAACTGCTAACTCTGGGAAGAGATTGTGGCTAAAGGTTTTGATGAAAACTGATTACTCGATGAATCATGAGTCAAAACTATTCAAACTTATCTGTATCTTTATATAATAATAATTATATAAAGTTGAAGTTGAATTTGTCAATATGTAAATAAGTAAAATAGTATAATATTAATAAAATTGATAAAATAAATATGTAAAGTATAAAAAATTAAAGAAGAAAATAATAGTAAAATAGTGAAAAAAGTCAAAAATAAAAAAATAGAAAAAATATTTATGTAATATGTTATATATGTAAAAAATAAAATGATTAAATATGTAAAAAAAAAAACTAACGTGATGGAAAAAAGAAAATTTGTTTTGGAATATGTTTTATATATCGTTATAAATAATATATTGAGTTCAAAATTTAATTGTGTTCTTCAATTTTTTATTCTTTTTTTACTGATATCAAATTTAAAAAAAAATGAGTTTGAGGGTTCAAAAATTTGATCAAAGTTATTTAACTCTAAATTAATTAGAGCAACATTATGTTTATCGTCATATTATAGTACGCGTTCTTCAAAAATAGATCAAGTTCAACCGGTTACCAACAACGAGTATTTACTTATTTTTTAAATTATATATATATATATATATATATATACAATTATTAATAAAAACTCGCGTATTATTCGAGTCCTAATCTATTATATAAACATATTGCAACGATACTTATTTATTTATTTTATTATAGATAAAAACAATTATTATTAAAAATCCGCATGGAAGTACTAATCTGGTATATACTAAACATTGTGTGGGGATATTTTTATTATCATTTCAACGTTTTTTCTTTGAAGTTCTGTAAAACTTTTTTTGGATAAAAAATAATGCTAGATTTAAAATATATTAAATTTATAGCGTCAATGATATTTTAGACAATAAATGTTTTATCTTAATAAAAAATACATGTATCTATAAAGTTTTTATTAACGTATATGACAGATAAAGTTTTTGAAAAGTGTCAAAAAAATTAACCTATACTATACAATCAAAACCATAATATCAATTTTCTGATTTTTTATATTTACAATCTCTAGATTCTCTACTCTCTCTACCCTCATGCATGCGGCTACATGCGGCTGTCGCTTCCTCCTCTCCGAGCAAAAACTCTTCCTTTCTCTCCGAGCAAATCATAATAATTTTATATTTACTGCATTTGTCATTTTATTAATAAAATAAGTGAATAGTATTTAGTGTTGCAAATAGTGTAACATCAAATTTGGCAATTGTATGAAACTCTTAATTTTAAAGAACATACTTAAAAAGGAAAATATAAAAACTTTTATTATTTTTCTTTCATTTTTGATCATGTGTTGCTTATGTTTGGTATATATTTTGCTCAGTTTTGTCATGGCTTAGTCTATTGTCACAATGGACCAAGCATTGTGACTTATAACTCCGGTGCCGCATCCGTTATGGAGTTATCCAAAGTCAACTATGGGGAGATAGAAGATGTAGCATGCTTTTTGGGATTTAATCCAAAAACTGAAGTCTTCAAAGTATTGAGCACGATTACGGGTGATCAA
This sequence comes from Kernera saxatilis, assembly GCA_900406395.1. Taxonomy (NCBI): domain Eukaryota; kingdom Viridiplantae; phylum Streptophyta; class Magnoliopsida; order Brassicales; family Brassicaceae; genus Kernera; species Kernera saxatilis. The sequence continues at coordinate 5,241 of OVAY01000373.1, forward strand.
CGAGCCAAGTATCAGATTTTTTACGTTGGGGGATAAAAATAACTCATGGAAGCCACTCAACTGTGAGATTTTGCATTCACCGACAAGTGGCGGAATTTGCATTGTTAGAATGATCTACTATGGAGCAAGGTTCAGCTCAATGGAGGAGAGTTTCATAATGGATTTGGACTTGCAAAATGAAGGGTACACCATAATCAATACACCCGAGGACTGTTGGACCAATTTGATAGAAAGGAGTCACATGACACCCCTAAATTTTCAAAATTGTCTTATAATTATTACATAAACAAATATTTACACTATTCATAATACATGGATTTCATTTATTAATTGATCTCCTTTATTAAGATCCAATCCACGTATGTAATATTATACATATATCAAAACATGATAGTAAACCATTGAAAATAAATGAAAATGTAAAAAAGCCATGTACGTAGCGTAACGCAAATACACACCTAGTTGAATTGTTAAAAAAACTGGAAAAAAACAAATATCGTTTTTCAAAAATGTCTAAGATGGTTTGAATGAGAAAAATATTCGGTTGTTTTATAGACCATGGATTTCGATCCCGAGATTATCCGGTTATTATTTAAAAAAAGGAAAAAGAAAAAACAAACAGAAATTACGATACTAAACAAAGACATTTACATGATTATAAAAAAAAAGTGGGACTAATTGATTAAGAAACACAAAAAAATGTGTTAATTAACGGAAGAACAAGAGCGCCTTATTTCACTATCTTCACCGAGTTTAACACCAATCATACTCAGCTTCACAAACGACTCTCTCCATCTCTGAAAAAACCTTTCCTCATCACTCGCCAGATCCTCCACCATCTTCCTCGTCCGATCATCCTCCACCAGAGCAGAATCCGTCTGGAACAAACCCTTGTGCGCTTCAAGATTCCTATAGTACTGATTATCGAACCTCGACGATGTCTCTGGATCGTTGCTCACCGTCAATGACGACGATGATGAACACTGGTTCATTAGTGTCTCGGCGTAGGAGTTATCGAGAGACGCATCGATTAGCTCGAGATTTCCTTTCGAGTCTCGTTTGAACCTTCCATTGAATGCGTTGCAGTGCGAAGCCCCAATCGTGTGTGCTCCTAAATGGAATTAAATATTTTTGTGTGTTAACAAAACAATTTGGTGAAAATTGATGATAAATTTCAAGAAACATTGATACCAGAGAGGACGACGAGATCTTGAATCGACAAGCCTTTCGAGGAGAAGGCATCGATCATCTTATCGAGACTGAAATCTGTATCAATTATGTTCGGTCTGACGTCTGCAGCCACCGACATTTTCCCGTCTCTCCTCCCGGTCGGAATCTCAACCACCGGTCCTCCCGCCTTTCCCACCAACCAAAGTAAAGAAAAACAGATATTAGGATAACCGGTTTTCTATTGGTTAATGTATTTTAAAATCCGGTTATCTCTGGTTTGGATAAGTTGCTAGTCAGCTAAGATTGGTATATAGAAGTGGGATTGGCATTTGATCAAATACACAAGAGAAGGGTTTGAGAAGTGGTGAGAATGTTACAGCTTCGACGGCATCTCTAGCAGCAAGTGCGACAATGTCAGCGCATGAAACAGTGGCCGGACAGAAAATCTCGATGGCATTCTTGGCTCTCTCTATGACTGAGAATCCTCCAAGAGATGCGTTTCCAGGATCGCTTCTCTCCGTGCTATTCCCTTGTATCAACACTGACGCATCACAACCCTTGCAATAACATCACAAATCTCACCCCAAATTGTTTGATTTTTTATGTGTGAGATGAGTAGTGAGCGCATGTTATACCTGGACGAAACAGTCGTGGAAGAGGAGACGGAGGAGTTTTCCGGGGATCGTTGGATCGGAGGAGGAGGCAGATCTAACGGTGTTTCTGACCAGAAACTCGGCCACAGGACAAGAACCGGCGTAGAAGTTAAAAGAGAGGTCGGAGGAGGAAGTGAGAAGACTAGACAGCAACAGAAGAAGATTAAGAAGAGAGGAGTAGTTTAGTACGTAAGAGGCAAATGTTGATGCCATTTCCTGTGTCTGTGTTTGACTCAAGAAGCAAAGTAACAATGATAATATAAGAAAGAGAGACGGATATTGTTATTTGTCGTGATTAATTAATTATAACTGTTCGTTGCATTTGATGTTTGTGTCAGAGAGAGAGAGAAAGATGGTTGAGCAGCTGATGAAGATGAGTCAACGCATTAACGAAGAATCGTTAATGGTCGTGTTTAGTTGGACTTGAGAATCCATCATCATTCCATGGAGATCATCAATATTCACAAAACCGGATTTGTGTTTGGACATTAATCGTCAAAGGTTTTAAATGAATCCGACATGTATCTATGGTTTTGTCGGAAAGTAAATTCCCAAGCCAATGCATGCCAGAGAGCTTCAGGAAGAAAAAGTGCTCAACTTTCTTGAAAAACGGACGAACATAAATACTTATATTTCCAACTTTCTATTCCTAAAACAACATTTTTTGGAGACATCTTTGTGATTCACTTTTCTTTAATATCACAAATAAAACTTATGCTGATAAAAAGAGTAATATAAAACCTCAATTCTAATCACAAAAATCCCACAAATGTGTTGTTTTCCATTGACGATGAGGCAGTCAGATATTAGCAAGAGAACAAAGATTCCGACCACTGGAATGGAGAGATTCATGCCTCATCTCTCTTAGGCTCATCCGCTTTTGCTTCCTCTATCTCTTCGATTTCATCAATGTCATCAATTGGGATTTCTTCGCTATCATGTATCGGAAAATCTGCAATACACAAGACATGTTTGATTCTTGACATTGCACTAAACATCTCTGTCATTGGTGCAACGATGCAGTTCCATTACAAGGCAGGTCATACCTGGGGGAGCCGGTGAAACAGGGATCTCGGTTCTTTCTCCTGTTACTGGTGATGAATCAAGGAGATATGGGAGACCAAGGAGCTCTAACAAAGACACTGTTTGGGGATTCTGCGGGATCTCTGCAAAACTCCACAAGAAAAAAAAACATTTAAAACCAATTATCTGTATTCTTTATATCCTAGTAGATCTCATCGGTTATTCATCAACTTTACATAATCCTCTAAACCCAGTGCATTAGCTTACCAAGTATGGAATCAAAGATACGTTGTGAAGGGTTATATGCAGGGACTGTCCTCGCAAACTCAAAAGGTTTAAACTGCCTTTCTTCTAGCTTCTTCCTCACCCACTCACGGCTCTCTTGTATATTCATGTCAGCAGAGCTATTGTCTCAAAACAAACACGTAAGTGGGTAGAAAAATGAATGGAAGAAATATAAACATGTCTTAGTAGGTAGCTTGGTCAAGCTAGTATACCTGAAATTTGTGTATCTCCTTGTTAGCGGGAAAATAGAATTGAACTTTCGTGTTATTGCAAGCCACTCTTCATCATAAAGGAGCTCAAAAGGGCCAGGCTCTGATTCGATTTCAATAATCTAATGAACATCCTAAGAAATTATAAGATATCCTTTGTTTCAAAAGAACAGAGCATAAGGTGGACAGGAAGGAAGAAGAACCTGTAGAAATTTTTTCCCTGGAAGGCATTTATCGAGGGCAAGAAACTTTGTAACTGAGCCATCGTTCCCGTGTTGAACAGCAGCAGCAAATTTGCAGTGTAAGTGAGCTGAAAACCAATAGCGAGGCTTCAGTTTTTCTAGCAGTAGAGCCGCTGGTTTACTTCCAAGAGTTCTCGCCTCGATCTGTAATAAATTTGGTCCAATGAATTGCAATCATCTCAAAACCAAAATGAAGAAGTAGAACCAGTTTCCCAAATTAATCACTTTTACCTCTTGACGGAAGTATGGTTTTTGCTGCATAAGTGCTTTTGAGTCTCCATAATCAGTGATTCCAACAGGCCAATCGTGTGAGAGAAATATATCAAGCGGCTCTTCAAGTTGCATCAACTTCTGGACATCATACTCACGAACATGATAGACCGATCTAATGGTGCTCTCGTTATATGGCGGCCGCTCAAAGTGTCCTACTCGCAAAAATGACTGATTTCATTTTACTGAAAACAACAAACCAACATGTTCCCTAATCTGGACACTTCCAATACAACGAAGTTTTCTTCTCTTTTTTTTTTTCCATTTCAAATTTGGTTCTTTATCTGAGAGATTAAGAAGAAACAAAGTGAACAAACCTGAACGATAATGCCGCTCATTGTAAATACCCGAAAGGCCTCCAATTCGCACATTACCGAACTTCACAACCCCGGCATATCCTAGGAAGTAAATATTGGTGGCAGCCCAACCCCCATAATACCTAGAGCAACAACCAGCAACCATCAAGAACACATTTTTGAGCTTCAGGATCCAAAATCAAGACCGAGTGAAAACTTACAATTCCCACAAGTAGTTTGAAGCCTCGTGATTCCCACCGATGAAAATCGTGGGAATCGGGGCAACTTCTTGGCCAGAGTAGTACTTCCAGAAGGATTTCATCTCTCTGTATTTTCTAGGTACGTTAAGGCTATCCATGTCTTTCTCATTTCTCACAGCCTAATTTTTTTTACCAAGACGGAATTTTTTTACACCGAAGAAGCAGAATCGAATGGAATTTTTTTTTCCCCCAGAAAAACTAATATCCATACCGGTTACCTGAAAATCGCCGCAGCAGAGGAGGAGATCGACTTTGGTGTTGTGAATCTGTTCATGATGTTGAATTGTCTTGTACACATTGTCAAGGTCTCCATGCATACACCCTTCAATAGCAATCTTCATCTCTCTCTCAGTTTTGCCTCTCTAGGTCCTAGGGTTTTACGAACTGAAATTTAAGAAAATAATCAAGCGTTTATCATCAATGAAATCAAACCCCAGAAAAACCCAGAAACGATTTAGGGAAAAACAATTGGGAGACTGTCAAAAGGCAAACGACGTCGTTTTAAATAGCGCATATTTAACCGACCGGGAAAAAAAACCCGCGGATTGGACCGGATTATAAACCGTTTTCAAAAGTTTGGTCGGACCCGACGGACTACCAACGAATTCCATTCCAGGACGAGTGCCTCCTTCCTTTTTAATCATTATCATAATATAAAAGTTAGTATATGCTAATTGAGAAACGAGTCGAGACTTGAAACTTGGAAGCAAGAAACACATGTGAAACGAGCAGCAGAAAGCCAACGTTGACACTTATGTTTTTTTTTTTTTTTTTTTAAATTTTTGCAATAATTCTNTTATTGCAATAATTCGTCTGAATGAGACTATAACTAATTTTATTTAGCCAAGAAAGTAGAATCGTTGTTTAGTGAATCACTTTTCCAACAAAAACATATATAATAAAACTACCGCAAATATAACTTTGTTACACTTGTATTTGCATATAACGGTCGTTTTGGAATATTTATGTTTTTCGTAAATTTTTGTTGATATCAATATATTTGTTTTGCTTAAAAAATATATATAGTATATGACTCTTTTAATTTGAAAAAATGTATAGTAGAGAATATATCTAAGAAGAACAAAATGTTAGAAACACATTGAAAAATGGAAAGAGAACTACACTTCTAAAAGAAGAAACATATTTCTATTAATTGTTGATTAATTTTAAGTTACAAAACTGTGATTATTTCACGGTGATTATTGTCCAGAACTTTGTTGTCAGGTGGTAAGAAAACGAATTTGGGACGCCAACACGTTTCAGGTTCGATCTACCTGCTGCGTGAAACTACAACACATTGTTTCTGAACATCCACACGGATATGGATCCATGTTTTCTGGCCCATTTGCATACTCGAAGAGAGGATCTATCCGTGGGCTGCACCTTCTCCAGAGGATTAGTCTAGGCCTCTCCATAGGTATGTAATTTACCCATGAATCACAAAAAAAAAAAAAAAAAAAAANAAAAAAAAAAAAAAAAACTGTGATTATTTCACATAAAAATGAAAATAAACTTGCATAATCGATCTAAGTATTTAATGGATATTGAATACCCCTTTAAAAAAAAAAAAGTATTTAATGGTTAGAAAAATGATAGTGCCTCCATGGTAAAGAATGTGCTGATAAAAGTGCTAGTACAGTTTTGATATAGTTTGTCCCCATTATGTTATGTTATGAAGGCAGTCACTGTTAGACCACCCATTTAAATTGTGTGTACCCGATATTTACATTTTTCATAAATTAGTTCATTGGTCACTTGAATTTTGGTCGAATTGCCCATAGAATATTCGGATAAGTTTCGGTTTAGCGAAAGCAATCTTCTTAGTATAAAACAACAAACTTCATCTTCATCCTCCTCAATCCATCCACTCTGCTCTATCTTCTGTGGCTGCAAGCTCTCCCTCTCCCTCTGTTGAGCGACGCGCTTGATCATTCATGGCGACTAATTCCGCCATTAATTGAATCTCTCTCCCTCTCTAGCTGAGACACTCTTGTCCCTATCAAGTATGCAAAACCCTTCAACGGTAACCCAGGAATCTGCAGCATCGGCGGTTGATTTCTTCACACGTCTGAGCGGTTTAGCCTCTAAAAATCGATCTCCGTGTTTGAATTCGGATGGGTATGCTCTCTCAACGTCCAATGCCTTGTTCTTCAATGGTGTCCGGACTTTACCCTCCCAAAGGACCCCAAAAACCCTAGCTTCCCTGAGCATGAACACTAAGAGCAGTGCCGGTTCGAGTCTGCGTAGTTTTATCAGCGATTTCAACAGATTTATTAGGTTTCACTGCGAGAAGGTAGTTCCGGAGAGCTTCGCCACCGTCGGAGGAGTCGGGTTGTCGAACGACGAGAACGGGGTGAGGGAAGATGGGACTGGTGGGGTTTTGGGTGAGGAGGGCTTGCCATTGAATGGGGTCGAAACTGATCGGCCGAAGAAAGTGTTGATTTTGATGAGTGATACTGGTGGTGGTCACAGAGCTTCTGCGGAAGCCATTAAAGCTGCATTCAATCAGGAGTTTGGGGAGGAGTACCAGGTTCGTCTTGATATCTTCTTTCATTTTTTGGTAGATCCACGATTGATTGATTACTTGTGGCTAGATTTCACTTCTTTTCATTACGAACTGAATATCTGTTTAGCATCTTAAGCAACGAGATTACATGGAGAATCCCTATTCCTTCTTCTTAGTTTTAGAGTTCTAAGAAATTGCAGATTCCCAGTTTCATTGTAACCAGGATTAGACTTTTTCTTGAACTAGAAAACAAATTAGATTTGCTGGAGAAAGTTTATAGATGTTTTTTAACAAAAAAAAAAGTTTATAGATGTTTGGATCATGTAAGAAGATAACTTTATCAATTTGACATTGCGTTACATTCACTTGGTTGCTTTAGGATGTCTCAGCTGAAGAGTGTGAAACTGCCTGTAAATGAAATTTGTATCTTGGAATAATTAGCCAATTACGTAGAAAGTCTGAACTTGAGTACATTATGTAGTGTGAGTTGTTGTTGATTTAGTTCCGTACATTAAGAGTGCTTGCGCAGGTGTTTATTACGGATTTGTGGACAGATCACACGCCCTGGCCATTCAACCAGCTTCCCAGGAGCTATAATTTCCTGGTGAAACATGGAACTCTATGGAAAATGACTTACTATGGTACGGCTCCACGCGTTATTCACCAATCTAATTTTGCAGCAACTTCGACTTTTATTGCCAGGTGAGGCTTAAGGTCTATGGTTTGGTTACTCCTTCAAACTAATTAATTTGTCTGTTCCAACTTTAACTATCAGAAGATGCTAATAAAGAATTTGTAAGTGTACCTACGAGAGAGAGAGAGAGAGAAAAAAAAAGCATCGGATTTATTGTCTAGTTTTCGATGGCCTTTGCTTCTCGTACAGGGAAATTGCCCAAGGGTTGATGAAGTATCAACCAGACATTATAATCAGTGTTCATCCATTGATGCAACATGTCCCACTTCGTGTCCTAAGGTCAAAGGGGTTGCTTAAGAAAATCGTCTTCACCACGGTTATTACAGACTTGAGCACTTGCCATCCCACATGGTTAGTGTGTTTACCAAATCGTTCATGCTTAGAGATTCTATGGCTCTTTCGTAAAAAGAAAGTTACATGGTACTTGTTTTGATGTTTAGGTTTCATAAGCTTGTGACAAGATGTTATTGCCCATCAACAGAAGTGGCAAAAAGGGCACAAAAGGCCGGACTTGAGGCATCACAAATCAAAGTTTACGGCCTTCCTGTTCGACCTTCCTTTGTGAAACCAGTTCGCCCAAAGGTCAGTTTTAGAAAGTTTTATTTCTTGGCTGTTTCAAACATATCCAAATTCAATAGTATTTATTCGATAAATCACAGGTTGAATTAAGAAGGGAACTAGGGATGGATGAGAATCTTCCAGCTGTTTTGTTAATGGGCGGAGGAGAAGGAATGGGTCCCATCGAGGCAACAGCAAGAGCACTTGGAGATGCTTTGTATGATGAGAGTCTTGGTGAAGCAGTTGGTCAGGTTCTTATAATATGTGGACGGAACAAGAAACTCCAAAACAGATTAAGTTCCTTAGATTGGAAAATACCAGTCCAGGTACTCTATACTTCTTACCCTTCAAACCAAATCAGCAATCGTAGGCATTCGATGCGAGTCACTGAAACGGTTTTCTTTTTGTCACAGGTTAAAGGGTTTATAACGAAAATGGAGGAATGCATGGGTGCCTGTGACTGCATCATAACAAAGGTGAACAATATAAAGCGTGGCTAGTATATTCAATTTTACATTGGACCTGGATTGAACGTTCATAGTCTCTCTTGTACCCGAAAAACAAGAGTGACTTTAGAATGGTTGTTTCTTTATATCTGTTTGTCACTTGGGCTTGTGCAGGCTGGTCCAGGAACAATAGCTGAAGCTATGATAAGAGGGCTACCGATAATCTTAAACGGCTACATCGCTGGTCAAGTAAGTTCAACTTTCAAAACCTCCCATTTTATTGTTGGGTTCAGGTTTTTCAATTTTGTGGTTTTGATTTTGAGCGCAGGAGGCAGGAAATGTGCCGTACGTGGTGGAGAACGGATGTGGGAAATTCTCAAAATCACCGAAAGAGATATCGAAGATTGTAGCGGAATGGTTTGGACCAGGATCGAAACAGTTGGAGATAATGTCGCAGAATGCATTGAGGCTTGCTAGACCCGAAGCGGTGTTCAAGATAGTGCAAGATATGCACGAGCTTGTCCGACAGAGAAATTCTCTTCCTCAGCTCTCTTGCACTGCCTAATACAGTATATGCTGTATTGTAGTTACTCTATATTCATTCAATCAAAATCTTCTTTCTTTTGGTTCTAGCCTGTAACAATATATCACAGTATTTTTTGCCCTTAATGCGAATGCTTAAGGCCGATTACTCACTTTTGAATTATTTGATTAAAAAAATTAATGTTAATGATACAAATTAAACTCCCAATAAATTAGACAAATTTATTTTCGGGCTTGATCGCTTCTGAGATTAAAATATTGTTTTCTTTGTTAAAAGAACAAAACTGAACTCCAAAACGACATTGTTTTATTGGGTTTCTCGAAAAAACAAAAAAAAAAGGGTTTTGAGTTTTGACCTTCTTCTTCTTCTCCTTACTGTATCGGCCGTTCGCTGAGGTTTATCGAGTGAGCCCCCTCTTTGCTCCAGTTTCTACGCACTTTATCTGGTAAAATCCGATTTCAACTTCTCCTTTTTCCTCTGGTTTATTCGAATTAAGGTGTTTGATCCTGCAATTCTATAGATTCGTTGAAATTCTTCGATTTATTCGTGCACTCACTTCTTCTGATATATTTTATTTTCCTTAGATCTATCTAAGTCTTCGTTGTTCTTCTGCCTTTCAATTATTGAGCTACATATTTCTCGCGTTCATGTGAGTATCTTACGGGAGTGATCGATTTATGTTTAAGGTTGCTTTGTCTGTTGTCGGAGAGTAGCAGAGATGTTGTACATTATAGGGTTAGGTTTAGGAGATGAAAGGGACATAACCCTGAGAGGACTCGAGGCGGTGAAGAAATCTCAGAAAGTATACATGGAAGCTTACACTTCTCTTTTGTCCTTTGGACTCTCTGCCAATGGTCTTTCCAATCTTGTAAGACTCTTAAAACCCAATGAGTTGGATTCACTAGTTTCCCAACTTTTTCTGAATAAAAGCTTATGTTTTTCTGGGATTTTTTCTCAGGAAAAGTTTTATGGGAAACCAATTATACTTGCTGATAGAGAAATGGTGGAAGAAAAGGCAGGTGATATGATTGAAGAAGCCATTCATGACGATGTCGCTTTTCTCGTTGTTGGTGATCCTTTCGGGTATGGTGATTCATGTTCGTGTTATACATAATTCGAGCTTTAACAATGTCTAAATATTCAATTTATAGCAAACATAGTTAGTCAGGTTAGATACAATTCAATTTAGATTGGGATTTATGTCTGAAATGGTTATTGTGTGCTGGAAATGCATTTTGCAGTGCTACGACACACAGCGATCTTGTTGTTCGAGCTAAGAAACTCGGTGTAAATGTAGAGGTAGTGCATAATGCATCGGTGATGAATGCTGTTGGGATTTGCGGTCTGCAGCTTTACCATTATGGAGAGACGGTTTCAATCCCGTTCTTCACCGACACTTGGAGACCCGATAGCTTTTACGAGAAGATCAAGAAGAATCGCGCTCTTGGACTGCACACTCTCTGTTTGCTAGATATCCGAGTGAAGGAGCCCACTTTTGAATCTCTTTGCAGGGGAGGGAAGAAACAATATGAACCACCTAGGTATATGACTGTTAATACAGCGATCGAGCAGCTGCTAGAAGTTGAGCAAAAGCATGGAGATTCTGTTTATGGTGAAAACACAGAGTGTGTGGGGTTTGCACGGCTTGGCTCTGAGGACCAGACGATAGTTGCAGGGACGATGAAGCAACTCGGGAGTGTTGATTTTGGAGCACCATTGCATTGTCTTGTGATAGTAGGCGAGACCCATCCCGTGGAAGAAGAGATGTTAGAGTTTTACAAATACAAAAGTGCAAATTAAAAGACCGATAGGTGAAACAGTTTTCTTCAGTTGGATTTACTTTCGTGGTTTTGATGATACGTAAGCATAATTGTGATGTGACTTCGAATACCAGAGGTGTGTATTGAAATATTAATTTGTCTCTGGTTTGAGGCAGCTTTGTTTCAGAGAGAATTTCAGTTTTGGATTTATTTGGTTTGATTTGAGGAACTAACACCAAAAGAGAACTCGATTCGGTTTTTTTATTGTTCGGTCTGGTTCTTGAGATCGATTACCCATGTTCACAAGACTGTGGCTTAGTATTGGATTGTCTCCTTACACAACTTGTCCAAGGATTGTATGTTTGCGTTCCCTTAAAACTGAGGAAAACATTATAATGTTCAACTTTGGTCCTAATTGACCCCAGAGAGACCACAATTTTTAAACCTGAGTTTTCAACAATTCCACTCCAAGTCACTTTAAAATTTGATAAAGAAAAGAAACAAAGAAGACTAGGATAAGGCGTATGCATGCGTGATGCATAAAGGATGACGTAGTGTTAGTTGCGTAACGAGGCTGCTGAATCATGACTGCATTACCACCTGTCCACATTCCAGAACAGACAGATCACACATGCATGGAATATTATGTTTGGCTAAAAGTCTCACGACTTGAGCAACTAGTCTCTAGTTATACTCACAAGCTTTGGTCCATTTATTTGTACTTTTTTTTTGGATGAAATGCGCATGTCAAGAAATCTCTAACAAACAAATAAATTATTCCATTTGGTTTTTAACTTTAAATTAGCTTGACTCATCATCAACTTAAGTCTTTCTCAAAGATAGTATATAATATATCTCTATTCATATTGTATTCATCTATGGTGTTTGTTACGCTGTGGAATTTTTTTTGTAGTCACGCAATTGCATGTTTTGTACACATTAATAGCATCTTCTTCTTTTTTTGTCATAATGATTTTTGATAACAACTCTAATTATCCAAAATATTCTTCTATTTAGAATTTGACCACGTAAAGTTAGTAACTTAATTAACCGGTTAAATAAATATTATTTGCAGATATATATAAGTTCAATCAAATTTGAAGAAAAGAAACAAAAAAGATCCTGACAAAATTTCTGAGTAGTCTCCAATATGAATACGAAGAGATATATGCAACTGAAAAAACCCAAAATTTTAACACTTAATTCGGAAAATATGAGTGCATGAGGAGTGAAATCATTCAAATTTTCGTTCTTCCGTTTCCGGCCTTTTTTTCCTTGAGCATTTCAAGAGCGAAATTTCTAGAAACTAAAGACAAATAAGAAAACGTAAAGCTTATCGCATCATGCTCATGCTTGTAGTTAGATGCTGTGTAATGACGTAATCGTGTTGACGTCGTCATGTAGAATATCCGAGAGAGGATTTTTAGACGATGACTGAAAGATGGTCTTAAATTATAAGGTCGTATCACTCCACCTAGGATCAATAAAACTATCTGATTTTTCCAACCATGATATACTTGTTTAATCAACTTTTCCATGTCCCTTAACTATTTTCTTCATCAACAATATTATACATGTTCATGGATCGTTACTGGGTCAACTAACAATATGGTATACAAAAAGACTAAAAAGTGTGGATCATGATTTTGCATTGCTGGTCAGGCCACGGAAAGAAACTTCTTCACACATATAATTATTTCACTGTTCTATTTGATCGTCCGTACGTAAACGTTTTAGATGACAAAAATATTCGAATTTTTATAGATTTCGAGGATTAGTTTGAGTTTTGGTTTATATAAAAGTGGATCCAAATATATCTTACTAGTAGATTATATCTCCAAGGATAAGTTTGAAACAAGTGAACACGTGGGCTTTTGCAAAACTAAATTTAAAACTTTTATAGAAGAAGAAATCATGATAATTTTTAGATTCAATTATCAATCAACATTGCATATTTACCCTGAGAAGATTACATTTACCATGCGAGAATTAGTTGGATCTCCTGCTTTAAAAAAATTGCATATTCTTCATCGACGTGCATGTTGCATAGGGAGTTATATATTGAAGTGCAAATCGAATATCTGATTTGAATCAACTTGGAACTGATATACACAAACATATCATGAATCCGAACATCGATTTCGAAAATTGACTAATTTATATGCTATGTTCTATGATTGGAGACTCCAGACAAAAAAAAAGTGATTTAAAATGATAGTTATGTTCTAAATTGGTTCTACTAGAAATTAGAAAATAAAATAAAATAAAAAGCTCAAGACATATTGAAAATAAATTCGAATATTTCTCATATATGATTCCGTCTCAATCCAAATTGTCAAGCTACGGCAATAAAATCAAAACTCATATTTACCAGTTTCTAAGAATTTAATCGAACAGCTTCATGGAATAGTGGTTAGTTATTTTTTGAAGGAAACGGAATAAATAAGAGGACACGAAATTATTAAATAATGAAGATGACACTAAATAATAAACTTTGAAAAACGAAAAAAAAAAGAAAGGTGAATTGAATAGAAAGGACAAGAAAAAGAGAGGTCGGTGTCGGAGCCGCCCAAGGTGGCAAGTTGTTCACACCGTAAGGCCTCTCAAGTTGGAAGTCGCGGTCGAGTCCGGTCAAGATTTTGTTGCCCTTTTCCCCGTGTGGGCCCTTCTCTTTGTCTTTTTCTCCCCAAAATTTCCACGTTTTACAAACATCTTTTCTTTTTCTTTTTTTTGTCGACTCTATATTTTTCTTTACTTTTTTTTTTTTTTGGGTA